>ML805425.1:43696-54090 GCA_009831015.1 Picea engelmannii
GAGGTTGTTGGGCAAAATACCAAGTGGACGCACTACCCTCAAAGGTGTAGGGGAACAACCTACAGACTACGTCTTCATGCTCAACGTTGCGGAGTCTGATGTCTAACATAAATTTCTTGATATGGTCTTCCGCTAGCTGTTTAGAATCGGGATCAAATTTAGTAAGCCATTTTTCTGGATGCTTAGGCAAAGGATGCTGAGGTCCAGGTACAACTACAACATCTTGGTCTAACCAGGGTCTAGCAGGGTTGTTCTGATTAGCCATTGGGGTGGTGGGTGTAGGAGGACGTGAAGGTGGATTGCCTTCTTCCGAAGAGGAATCTCCCCTTGAAGAAGAAGGAGAGGAGGGAGGTGGTGAATGAGGAGGAGAAGGAGGTATCCCAGATCCTCCGGCAGCAAGATTTGTGTTTGGATCCGTAGGATTCACAGTGGGATCTATATCACCTAATTGGTCTCTGACTTCGGAGAAGTCTAAATGTTGGCTCCACGGGCGATGAGGTTGCCTAAGGCTAGCAAAGGCTTTATGTGATTTAATAAGAGATTGTCTAAATATTTCTTGAATATCACTGCCTGTAGGATTAGGGGTTGCTGGTTCAACTGTGATCTGAGGATCTTCAGTTGAAGTAGTTGCTGTTTGTGGGGGGATATTATCTTGTGAACGGCTTCTAGTCACTACGGGTGTGCGATTAGGGGGTGGAGGAGTCTTTCGACCACCTCGTGACATTAATTAAGCTTAGGCCCTCCTTCTAGCGCCATTTGTTGACGGGCGAAACAGTCCATCCGTCAACTGGGAGAGTGGAACCGGTCCGAGGTTGTCTAAATAACCCAAGCCGTTTGGAATGAACCACCCTGACGAGTTTAACGGCTCCGTTGGCCACTCTAAGGTTTCCTAAAGAAACTAAAGAGAAAAGTTGATATGAGCTAAGTAATCTAAACTAAGGAAACTAGAAACTAATAAAACAAACTAAAACAAACTAACTAACTAAATGAAAGGAATTAAACTAAAACTAAGGAAACTAGAAACTAATAAAACAAACCGAATGTACCTACAAAAGCACGAAAAAGGGAAAGTTGCCGATGGAACAAAAGGCTATGGGTCAGTTAACTGAAACTCCCGACCATGCATGGTCAAGGGTTCGTCCAAAACCCTAGCTCCTTCTAGCCTATAAAAGAAGGGGTAGGGGTACCATTTGGAGGAAGAAAAAATATAGCGAAGAAACTCTGCCCATTTATGTAATCCATTGTCCCAACCCTTTAGCCTTTCCTCATGCCAAAGGAGATTTAATGCAAAGTAGTTGAAGGACAGAAGAAGAGGAGCCCAAGATCAGGTTCAAGGAGCGGTGGCCGGTCTCAGCTTTTGTAAGTTGATTCACTTTACGTAATAAAAAGAATGCTTTTCCCATCCCAATTCATGAGCTGTCTATGATTCAATTGGTTTATGTTTGATTTCTAACCCTTGAGTATAGAAGTAGCATGCATGCATAGTTGTTGTTTGTCTTGAGTGCAGGTCATCTTTGGAAGGAGCAGCGCAAACAAGTAATCAAGCACAACAGAGGATCTACATCAAACGTCGGTAATAAGGTAGGTGGTCCTTTTCCATGCATTTACTGAGAAAAAGGGGTTTAAATCTTGGGATGTAGGTAAAAAAGTAGTTTCTATTCGGTCAAATCTGCATGCAAAGTCAGACCCTAATTTGCTAGTCCGTAGGGTGTTTTTCCAAACAACAGAATTGGCGACTGTACTGGGAAGAATACTCTTTAGGGTTCCTGGATTTATTTAAGTTTTTGGGTAGTTTAGAGACTAGGTTTTCTATTCTTCTTTGCCTGTCTTTTTCGTTCATTTATTTAAGGTTTGAGCTAGTAGGGAGTCTGGTTTTCCATACCAGCTTTCCCTGACTTCTGCTTGACTGTGTTTTTCGGGACACACAGAGGTACACGCGGCCTGCATAAGGCCTGAACGCGTGTACCCGCGCCCTATTCTCTTACAGCCCGCGTGTGAACGCTAGCTGTAGAGATAGAAATAGCGTGTAGGAGTCCATAGAACCTTAGAGGCAGTCCTCCTCTTCCCTGTCAGAATCACACATTCTCAGGGGGTTTTCTGGAATTCTGTCTGAGTCTTGTTGGCTAATAGTCCTATCTCAGATTGTTTTTTGCTTTATTATTTTTCCTTGCATTATTTGTTTTTTCTGTTAGAAAGAGTATCCAAGCCTTCAAGGGATCCTGGTTATCAATACCAGAGGCCTCTTCCTGGTCTGGACTTCCTGTTTTCATATTTTTTCTTAGAATTTAGATATACACGCGGCCTGTACAAGGTCAGCCCGCGTGTACACGCTCTCTGTCTCTGGTCAGCACGCGTTTGCACGCGTGCTGTTTGAGTGATAGTAGCGTGCTTGTACAAGCTACTTTTTGTTCAGGGTGGGGCAGTCATCCCCTCCTTTGATCAGAAGTATTCTATGTTTGAAAAGTCAGTAGCTTAGGCTTCATCTTACCCTTAGCCTGCTTTTTCTCAGTTAAAAGTTGACAGAAAAATAAAAAAAATTAAAATTTTGTTTTATGGTTTTTAGACAAGCGTGAGAGTCATTGTTTTTTCAATTGCCTTTGTGTGATTCTTTGCGATCTGCGCTTTAAGTCAGAATTGTTTTTCTTGGTTTTTTTCTTGTCAGTATTTTCCCTTTCTTGCTTTACTAGCACTTAAATAAAAAAAAATCTCTTTTCGTTTTCTTCTTTGGTTGAAGAGTGTGTTTCTGCATCATTAGCTAGGGAAAAATATTTTATTTCGTAAGTTTTTTATAGTTCACTTAGATCATAAGTAGCTCGTAGTCGAGCGAAATTCCTTTGAGTTTGCTGTCCAAAATCTTAGAAAAAAAAATAAAAATAAATCTTTCTTTGTGAAAAGTTGTTGAAATTTTGCATTTAGTAAAAGTTTTTTGTTTCCATCTTTTTCATTCATTTTTGCTTTCATCTTTTACACATCATCATTTTCACCTTCATACCCCTTGAAGTAAGACAAATCCATAAAATCAACGCTAATTTTAAAATCTACTAGACTTTTATGTTTGTAGGGTTCACAAACTAGTTCAGGACTAGGGCCTTGGATTAGGTTGGACAGGAAACTATTCAAGGCCATTCAAAACCAAACATTAGAGTCTGATATAGGGAGTGTCTAAGTCCAGTTTCGTGGAAGTTATCTGGGACCCCCCTCTAACACAGGCGATAAACACGAGGTCGTGTGCGGAAAGGCAGTGGAGATAACCCCTCCAAAGCTGGACCAATCGTAGTGGAGAACACATATAGAGGGCTTGTTTTGGGATTCCGTCATTTGCATTTTCCACGGGGCTTCGTGGGTCTTGAATCAGTTCAAGGTCCTCATTTGTCTTCTGGACCATTTTCTCTCGATACCCTTGACAGGTTTCGGGCTCGATACCCTGCTCATTGTGGTCTACCCGACTTTCGACTGTACCCGCTTGGTGACTGTTCACGTGCTGGCAACCTAGTTGCCAATCTTTTTAGGGACATACACAGGCGACTGCGGGGGTATACTGCGGTACCTAGGATAGACATCGGGCCACGCTTTGCAGATTATACCCAGAGGGTGCTTCTGTGTTCAAGTTGCACTTGCACCGGTAAGTTTGTCTAGTGTTGGTTGTTGTAACTGTTCTTCCAAATAGTTTAGTGATTGCTTTTCTTATCTCTTAGGGGATTCTTTTTAGTGTGTGTTACTTTTGAACATTTAGAATACCTTAGCGTGTCTTGGATATTCTCACACAGTGGAGGATCCCGAGCTCCGCTGGTCATGAAGGCTTCTTGGCCTGCCGCCGGTTACACTGGAGCCACCCCCGCCACCATTAAGGCGGAAGCTAGACCAACAAGGGTCTTTTGAAGCGACCGGGTTACAAACCTTTGTGCTCGAACAACTCCTGGAGGAATCAACCATTTTGAACCTTGAAACAGCAGCTCTTGGCTCGGTTGAAACCCCAACCACTGATATCTTGGCACTATTTATTGTACCAATCCAATTTCACGAACGCCAGACATTGCCTCACACAACAATGGAAACAAATGATATTACTCCTTCTGGGATTTTGTCAATTCCCATCAACGTTGCCACCACAGGAGAGTCATCTCCTAACCTACAGTCGTCGGTCCGAGCCACCATGGTCTCGGCCGCAACTACGTCGCACAATGGACCGAACCCATTTATGGAGGCAACCACAACCCCCTTCACACCTAGTGCGACAGGCCCTCCGTTCTCATACGGTATGCCTAGTTCGGGTACAAGTCCTGTACTAACCTACTCCACTTTACAGACATTGGGTCTGGGGGCAGGGAGCTCTAGCGCTCCTCTGCAAGGTCGCCTTAGGGGCACTCCTGTCCCTTTTAATGCTTTTCCTTACGTAGGAGGTCATATCCCTCCTTCGTCCTCTTCGCTTGGTGGTCCGCATCAGCAATCTGCCGGGCAACCTACACATAATAGTTTATTTGGAGCCGGGACTCAGGGACCACCTGCACACAGTATGTCGGTAGGTTAGACACCATTTTCTTGGAACGAGACGTTTGGTAACAACACTTTCTCGTCAGCTTCTTTCCCGTCTGGGGGCAACCCCATTTTTGGACAATCTACTCCTGCGCAGGGTACTATTCCTGCGCAGGGGGAACACATAGCAGGACCTTGGAATTCAGGACAAGGATCCGTTCCCTCCTCCGGAATTCCGTTCTGGGGTAATTCTTTCAACAATCAATGGAACCCCGGATAGACTACTATGCCTCTCCCCACAGGACCGACATGGGGTAATCCTTCCCAAAGTCCTTCGAATACAATGCATGCCCAACACTCTATGTCCTTTTTGGGAAATAAGCCAATGATGTCTCCACAAATGCAAAATCCTTACGCTGGTCAGGGCCATGGTTTCTACCAGAATCCGGGCCAGCCACCAAAATTTTCCTGGCAACTTGGTGCCAATCAAACTCCAGGACCCTTTTTCCCAAGTTATCAGTAGCAACCCAAACTATCATTCCTGGGGACTTTACACTTGCCAGATTCGACAAGGTTGTTAAATGATCCTATTTGTCACGATCCACGTTGGCCTCCTATGCCGACGAAGTTTCCTTCGGACATTCCAAAGTTCGAGGCCAAGCCTAATGAAGATCCAGGTGATCATGTGACTACCTTTCATCTTTGGTGCTCATCTAACTCATTGAAAGATGACTCTGTACAATTGCGATTGTTTCAACGTACTTTTATTGGGAGTGCCACGAAATGGTACATCGAGATCGATCGCTCAAGATACTCTTCTTTTGGTGAACTGACGATGGCCTTCCTTAACCATTTCCAGTTACCTGTGAGATACGACACTGGCACAGAGCTACTCGCCAATTTCAAACAGACAACAATGAACCATATCTCTGATCATATCCGAGAGTGGAGACGCCGAAAGAGTTTAATCAAGGTACCAGTCCCACCAGCATTCCTGCTTGAGTGGTTCCTTAAGTCTTTGGTCCCGCAGTTATCCAAAGACGTCGTGACATCCATAGTTTTCTCCAAAGAAGATGCCATCATGAGGGCTCAACAGTTTGAGCTCATCTATTCTCAGTCTGGTTTATTATACAACATCTTTCCAGATGCACCACATTCGATACTAGATAAAACTAGACAGAGAGCTGGACCACATGCCGATGGTATTGTTGGTTCAACACAAACTAAGCCCGCTGAGCAATTGACAAAACAGTTGCAACAGTTATCCATACAACACACAATGACCAACCAAAATACTTCTTTGGCTGCTCCCCCTACCCAAACGTCGGAAGTACACACCGTGCAGTCGACTAACCCAAAGGCCACCCAGCAGCCTGAAGGGAAGAAAAAAATATGAAAGAAGGGTAAGGGGGATAAAAAATCCACTGATAATGCTGGCGGGGACACCACGGAAAAACGGAAGGCGAGGTATCCATGCAACTTGTGCGCGGAAGACCACCCGACCCATATTTTTCCTCGACTTGCAGAGACTCAAAAGTTTGTCACACAACAACATAAAGCAGTGTTGAATAATCCCTTTCAACATGGGCAAAATCTAACTCAAGCCTCTACAAGCACAGAAGGGGGAAGCCAAGAAACCTGCCCACCTCCAAACAATCCCTCATCCGCGAACGTATATATGGTTAAGGGTGATGCTTTCATATCAACTAGAGTGCACGACTATAGTAAACCAAGTGCTTCAGAGAAGGGTAAAGAAGCTGATCTCCCATCTCTTCCTCTACAGATTGAGAAGACGTTGGGAGAAATAATGACACGCATTCCAAAGGGTGCATTTAAAAAAGCTTCTCACAACCCAAACGCAAGGGCCGCCCAGAATTACTCTGTGGTGGAGGATTTATCACAAACCCCTTACACGATGTCTGCTTTGGAGGTCCTCCAAAGTTGCCCTGCTCAGAGGAAAGCCTTGTTAACTGCTTTGGGCTCTACCGAGACTTGTAATCCGGGCACCATCATGTTAGATACAACTGACTTAAAACCTCGTCTGCCTTACCATGTAGCATTTCAGATAGTAGTGGCTCATCCCATGAAAACTTTTACTCGGAATATATTCCGCACAGTGGTCGACGAGGGCGCCTCGACATGCGTTATGTTTTTAGCATGCTGGAAGGCCATTGGACAACCCATTTTGTCTCCATCACCTACTCTCCTCACTGCTTTCGATGGTCGTTCATTCCAACAACATGGCATCGTTCCTTCTTTCCCTGTGCAGTTAGGAGGGAAAATCGTGTGTGTCGAAGTAGAGGTAGTCGATGCTCCCCTCAATTATAACCTCTTGTTAGGGCAGAGTTGGACATATTCTATGCAAGCTGTGGTTTCTATAGTTTTCTGAGTCTTGTTGTTTCCACACGAGGGCCGGATAGTGACCATCGATCAATTGTCTTTCTCCATACCTGACCCAACTTTGGGGGCATCCACGGTCCTGATGATTGATAATCCTCAACCAGGTGTCGTTAATGTAGGAGTGGGTTTGTGCCCATCCTTGATGGGTACCTTCGATTTCCCACCTCCTCACGACGATATCAAATTTATATCTAATCACCATAAGGTTGAGATTTTTCAAGTTTCGTCGTTCCGCATGACTTACTTTGAGGATCCTTGGATTCTTCCTTCCCCATCAGCCACGATGGATGAGACAGGGCACCCAGGCATGTCCATTCCCTTGTCATCCGCTGAGGTAGCATACTCTTTAGTCCAGCAATCTTCATCTAAACCTGATCCGAATCCTGCACAAGAGTTAGATCCATTTCTAGAGCCTATTTGGGCTCAGGGTTCTCTCGCTAACGTCGATTCGTTAGACTTAGTCTTGCCTTATGACGAAGCAGTAATCGAAGCAATGACTATTCCGGACAAACCCTGGGAAGATCTTCATCACAGATCATATTTTCTCCCAAAGTTAAGCCAAATTGAAGCAGGAGAATTCACCGTTACCATGACGGGAGATCAACCATGTCCTATTAATCTCTTAGCTACGCAGGAAATTTATGCTGAGGGCAATATGGTGACTATCACTGAAACTATACCCACCAACATCTCCCAAAACTCTGGCATCGTGGAGAATGTCTTTGTCGGAGCGGATTGCTCCCCTGAAGAAATGCAAATTTACACGGATCTTTTCAAATAATTCCGCGAACTTTTTGCCTGGTCTTATGAGGAAATGCCAGGTATCGATCCGAAAATAGTTGAACATGAAATCACAACGTATCCTGATGCCAAGCATGTTCGACAAAAACTTCGTCCAGTCAATCCAAAGAAAGCAGCAACCATCAAGATTGAGGTTGAGAAATTGCTAAAGGCAGGTTTTATTTATCCTATCCATTTGACTCAATGGGTGTCAAATCCTGTGCCGGTCAATAAAAAACAAGGCACGATTCGTGTATGTACCGATTTCCATGATTTGAACAAGGCATGTCCCAAAGATAATTTTCCAACACCAATCATTGACTAGATCATTGATGAATGTGCTGGTTGTGAAGCCTTTTCTTTCATGGATGGTTTTTTGGGATATAATCAAATCCAAATCAAACCTAAATACCAACACAAAACGACATTCATTTGGCCGTGGGATACATTCGCATATCGTAAGATGCCTTTTGGCCTTAAAAATGCTGGAGCCACATTTTAGCGAGCCATGTCTTTTGATTTTCATGACCTCAAGAATATAGTCGAGGCCTATCTAGATGATTTAGCATCATGCTCTCGCAAGCAAACGGATCATCCCACACACCTTAGACTAATCTTCGAACGCTGTCGCTACTTTAGGATTCGCTTGAATCCAAACAAGTGCAGCTTCTGCGTAACGTCAGGACGTTTTTTAGGTTTCATCGTATCAACAACAGGGATCATGGTTGATCCTCTTAAGGTGGAGGCAATAATCCAGTTTCTCCCCCCACGCACAATCCTACAACTTCAGAGTCTACAAGGCAAGGCGAACTTCTTACGATGCTTCATTGCCAACTATGTCGAAATCACCAAGGGATTTATGTGTTTACTAAAGAAAGACGTTCCCTTTTTCTGGGACGAAGCCGCTCAACGCTCTTTCGATGCATTAAAACACGCCCTCACAACCGCAC
Organism: Picea engelmannii; assembly: GCA_009831015.1. Lineage (NCBI taxonomy): Eukaryota > Viridiplantae > Streptophyta > Pinopsida > Pinales > Pinaceae > Picea > Picea engelmannii. The sequence goes on from ML805425.1 coordinate 52,300, forward strand.
CTCTGCTATGGCCACCTAACTATAACAAAGATTTCTTATTATATCTGGCTGCCGCAGAGTCAACCATTGGCATGGTTTTAGTTTAGGAAGACAATTCGTTATCGGAATACATGATATATTACCTGAGCTGAGGCCTCGTAGGACTGGAACTCAATTATTCTCATATCAAAAAACTTGCGTTGGCAGCAGTTCATGCTGTTCAACGGTTCCGTCACTATGTTCTGTTTCGCAAGACCAATGTCATTGATGTCGTGAACCCATTCCAATACATGTTGATACGATGAGTTATAGGCGGAAAAATCAGTAGATGGATAGTCATCCTCCAAGAATTTGACTTAGACTTCGTTTCATCCAAGTCGAAGAAGTCATTGGTCTTCGTAGATCTTATTTCAAAACTTTCGGTTGAGTCAGGTGACGTTGTGCCTGAGGAATCGCCTATCCGGGGAGATTTGTTTTTGATTGCATCTTCAAACCCCTGGTACGGAGATATACTTATCTATCTCCAGAATTTGAAATGCCCCACCTCTGCTTCTCGTGACGAGCGTCGGCGGATACGACATCAGGCTAAGAATTATCTCATACTCGATGATACGTTGTATCGGAGAGGTGTAGACTGCATCTTACATTGATGTCTCACTCATGAGGAGGCCATCATTGTGCTCAAAGATTTCTATACTGGAGCTTGTGGTGGTCATTTATCTGGGTTGGCAACAACCCAAAAGATTCTACGAGCATGTTACTTTTGGCCGACACTTATCAAAGATTGTATCGAATCGGTCAAGAAGTGGCTTCTGTGCCAAATCTTCTCTCGGAATATGAGGGAACATCCCGCTTCTATGTTTCCTGTCATCACAGTTGGTCCCTTCACTAAGTGGGGGATTGATTACACTACATGCAACCCCCCGTCAGCAAGGGGTCACCGCTATATCATCGTAGCTGTCGACTACTTCACTAAGTGGGTCGAAGCTATGCCAATGATTAAAGATGATGGAGAGACTACAACTCTCTTCTTATTCAACCAGATGATAGCAAGGTTCGGCGTCCCGAGAGAGATTGTCACTGACCATGGCAGTCACTTCTAGAACCAAATGATGACCGAATTAACATCAAATCTTGGGTTACGGCAGGAGAATTCATCACTTTACTACCCCCAAGCCAATGGGTAGGTGGAAGCTGTAAACAAAACTCTTAAGACTATTCTACAACGAACTATCAACTCAGCCAAGTCAAATTGGCATTTGATGTTATACTCGACATTATGGGCTTACCGAACATCTGTTAAGACTGCAACCAGTTTCTCGCCTTTTCAACTTGTTTATAGACTGGAGGCAGTATTTCCCATCGAATGTCAGATCGCATCTCTCAAATTGGCAGTACAGTTATTTCCAGACACTTCTCCACTTGAAGAACGGTTAGTACACCTTGAGCAGCTCAATGAGCAGCATCGCGATGCGACCCTGGCCAACGAGGCTCACAAACATAAGGTCAAGTGTCAGTATGATAGGTCCATTCATCCTCAGATTTTCTCTGAGGGCGACCTTGTCCTGGTCTATGACCAAGATAAGGACCCCTTGGGGGCAGGAAAGTTTAAACCCATGTGGTTCGTACCCTTCATCATAAAGGAGGTATTAAAAAATGGTGCTTATCGTTTGGTTGATTTTGAAGGGAATGCTTTGGCAGAGCCTAGAAATGGGCTCTACCTCAAGAAGTATTACTCATAGACAGGTCACTGTGGGTAAATTTTTGTAACATATGTATAGTCTTTGTACTATTACTTTTTAAGTTTCTTTT
>ML805425.1:63398-82288 GCA_009831015.1 Picea engelmannii
GCTATCAGTTGTGAGTTGTTCACACATGCATTGGATATGCTTATGAGCATGTGCAAACGATTCATTCGATTCATTGTGAGAATTCGTATTGCAGAGTTTGTGCAGAGGAGGCAAGCTGTCTGGACACAGGAATTGACGCATGCATTTGCTAATTTGTGTATGACAGTGTGAGACGATTGTATTGTACTGAGATCTCTTGGATTAGAGATTTGTATGAGATTGTTTCATGATTCATGATATACATAATATATGATAGTGGGGTTTTTAGCTTTACGCTTTCCCGGTAAAAATTATTGTGTTATGTGTTATTGATATTTCACTTTGTGCATTGTGGTTGATATCGTGGTTTAAATTTCTTCCGCAATAATAGTAGAAGCGATTTTGTATTTAACAAGTTGCGGTAATTGTTAGATCAGGAGAATCGCAGGAATACATTAATTTGTATCGAAATTTCTACACGACCTTAGGAAGCTTTTCTCGCTATATAGAGTTGTGTCCTCCACCGTTTGGTTATTCTTCCAAACATATGGAGAGTTTGCGTTGCCTCCTGCTTCGTAGACTTATGATTAACATATATGCTGCCTGAGTCTCATCACTTGTCGTGCTATTGTCCAAGGGAAGTTTTTCACTAAGCCTGAGTCGGCCCCTCTGCAATATGTCTCTTGTCCGCATACCCGACCATCCTGAACGTCCAATCAAGTCCTTGTTCGAAATCATTGAAGCCTTCAGTCCGATCACCAAGATTATCAAGTCCATGGTCGACGAGCCGTCGAAGACCTCTGGGTAGTGCAGTCGTACACTCATATTACACTCCTACCCAAGTTTTGGAAGATTTTGAAGTTGTTGCTCGAGCTCTGAAGTCCAGCCATTAGGCCGAATAAGATTCTGGAAGATGGATACTCTATATGTATATCTGTCTGATTTCGAGATGTAGCTCCGCTGTGTATTATTCGCGGCTACTCTTTATAGTTATTTGACATGGAACTACAGTGTATTTGATTGGTAGCCATGGTTCTATTTTATCCCGAGCATGGGTATGCCCGCCTTGGTGAGACATTTGTTATTTTGCAGACAACACCTCCTGGTTCCTGATCCTTGGGCTCAATCGTTCAACATATCAGTAAAGATTGGTAATGTATTTCGGCCATCAGATGCTCTTCTGACCTCACACATTAGGGGGCATCTGTTATAACCCTAAATTGCACCACACATGCTTATCTGGCATCAGGCCAACTCATATCCCTTCTTTGCCAAAAATCTGCTGAACAACTCTTTGAAAATCCTCTTGTGTCAAGGCCCATGCGCCCTAACCCATTACTGCACGTGTGTACATGCTGGCTGACTCACAACAGCCCGCGTGTACCTACAAAATCATGAAAAAAAGAAAGTTGCCGACGAAACAAAAATCTATGGGTCAGTTAACTGAAAGTCCCGGCTATGCATGGCCGAGGGTTCGTCCAAAACCCTAGCTCCTTCTAGTCTATAAAAGAAGGGGTAGGGGTACCATTTGGAGGAGGAAAAAATAGAGCGAAGAAACTCTGCCCATTTACGTAATCCATTGTCCCAACCCTTTAGCCTTTCCGCATGTCAAAGGAGATTTAACGCAAAGCAGTTGAAGGACAGAAGAAGAGGAGCCTAGGATCAGGTTCAAGGAGCGGTGGCCGGTCTTAACTTTTGTAAGTTAATTCACTTTACGTAATAAAAATAATGCTTTTCCCGTCCCAATTTATGAGCTGTCTATGATTCGATTGGTTTATGTTTGATTTCTAACCCTTGAGTATAGAAGTAGCATGCACGCATAGTTGTTGTTTTTCTTGAGTGCAGGTCATCTTTGGAAGGAGCAACGCAAACAAGTAATCAAGCACAACGAAGGATCTACATCGAACGCCGGTAATAAGGTAGGTGGTCCTTTTCCATAAATTTACTGAGAAAAAAGGGTTTAAATCTTGGGATGTAGGTAAAAAAGTAGTTTCTATTCGGTCAAATCTGCATGCAAAGTTAGACCCTAATTTTCTAGTCTGTAGGGTGTTTTTCCCAACAACAACTATGAATGTCACTTTAGATTTAATGATCTCAAAAAGCCTCATGAAGCGTTTAACATAAACTATAACAATTTTGGCTCATTGAATGATGAAGTAGAATGTTATAAAGGCAACAATTTTGGACACATGGCCAAAGATTGCAGATTAACAATTCCTCCAAAGGAACCAAAGTAGGATCTCAACAATCATACAAAATGACCATCAAGAATTTGGATAAGGTAGCAGGATAACCTAAATGTTGAAATTTTTTCCATTGCTTTACAAGACCAAAGCAGAAGAAACGATTGGTACGTTGATAGGGGTTGTTCAAAGCATATGACAGGTGATAATAACATATTTATAACTCTGAAGAAAGAAATAGATGATCAATTTTGTTTGACAATGAAAACTTAGCCAAAATTATAGGAAAAGACACAGTCAATCTTGGAAGTAAGGATTCCAAAGGTAGAAAATGTCCTACTCGTCGAAAACATGAAGCATAATCTGTTAAGTGTGAGTCAAATGTGCTATCAGGGACATAAACTTATATTTGACTCAGAGAAGTGTGAGATAAGGAAATAAGGTTCAAAAAATTTGGTGGCTACAACAGTAAGAACTCCAAACAACATATACATCTTAAATGAGTTTGGAAAAAAAAATGTTACTTAGGAAGGGAAAATGAAAGTTGGCTTTGGCACAGAAGAATGAGACACATGAACTTTGACAATCTGGTCAAAATCAATAGAAATGAAGTAGTAAAAGAAATGCATGAAATTTCAAAACCGGCCAATACTTTGTGCAAACATTTCCTACATGGAAATCAAACAAGAACAAAATTCAGAATGAAGGAATACTATACAACAAAGCCAATGGAAATTGTGCACACTGATCTATGTGGACCATTGAGAACAAAATAACTGAATGATGAACAATACTTCATGTTTCTTATTGATGATTAGACAAGAATGACTATAGTTCGTTTTCTCAAGAAGAAATCAAAGATATTTGAATATTTCAGAATTTTCAAGGAAACGATTGAAAATGAAATGGATTTGAGAATTAAGTGCTTAAGATCAGACAATGGCGGTGAATTCACATCATAAGAATTCACGGATTTCCATGAAGAACATGGAATAAAAAGACAGTTCTCAACATCCAGGACACCTCAACAAAATGGATTCTTTGAAATGAAGAATAGAATTGTAACAGAGATGGACATAACCATGTTGAGAGATTCGATGTTGAAAAATATCTTTTGGGTACAAGAAGTGCACACAACTGTTCATATCTTAAACAAAGGAATGCTCATAGGTAACATTGACAAAAATCCATATGAGTTATGAAAGGGAAGACCAACAAATGTCAAACACTTCAGAGTATTTGGAAGCAAATGCTACATAAAAAGATAATATGATAGAGTTGGAAAATTTGATTCTCGAGTTGATAAAGGAATAATGGTTGGATACTCAAGCCAAAAGAAAGGAATACAAATGTTACAACCTAAGACTCAACAATATAATGGAAAAAATAAATGTAAATATTGATGAAACAAATGTATCAAAGATCAAAGAAGAAAGAAAAAATTCTAAAGATAAGGAAGAATAAGAAGAACTAAAAGAATAAGAATAACTAAAAGAAGAAGAAGAATAATAAGAGAAGAAAAACAAGAAGAAGATGACCAAAACGACTTCTGATTCACCTAACTGCCAAGTTCAGGAGAATCATCCACCAGAACAATTTATTAGAGATAAAAATCTAGGAGTAGAAACAAGAGGAAGCAGACGAGTACGTACACCAAAACAAAGACATCCAACACTCTTAATCACAATAGAACCTAATATCTTTGAGGAAGCCAACAATGATGAACATTGGATCAAGGCCATGGAAGAAGAACTATATTAGATAGAGAAGAATGAAACATGGGAACCGGTTCCAAGACCTAAGAACGAAAATGTGATGGGTACAAAGTGGGTGTTCATAAACAAACTAAAAAAATATGGACAAGTAACCAAAAATAAGGTCAGGTTAGTGTGAAAAAGATATGCTCAGGTTGAAGGAGTGGATTTTGAAGAAAATTTTTCCCCTGTTGCTGGAATGGAAGATTGCAAACCAGTAAGTACTCCTACGGTGATCGGTTGCAAGTTGAGAAAATATGATGAATCTAAGGAAGCATATCAAAGACTCTATAGATCGATGATTTGTATTCTACTCTACATGACAACCTCAAGACCAGATGTAATGCAAACAATTGGATAGGTTGCAAGATTTCGAGTAGCACCGAAGGAAACTCATTTTCTGACAATAAAGAGGATCTTTAGATATCTTAAAGGAACACCATAGTTTGTATTGTGGTATCCAAAAGGGAATGATATGACTATGGTTTCCTATGCAAATGCAGATTGGGCAGGAAGGATTGATGATCAAAGAAGTACTAGCAGATCAACTTTTTATTTGTGTGATTTTTTGGCATCTTGGTTAAGTAAGAAACACTCTTCAATATCATTATCTATAGTATAAGAGGAATATATTGCAGCATCAACATGTTGTACTCAGGTTCTTTGGATGAAGTAAACCTTGTAAGATATACTAGTGAAGTATGATGAGCCTATTTCAATATTTTTTGACAATACCGATGCTATAAGTATCTCCAAGAATCCAATGATTCATTCCAAGACCAAACATATTCTGATCAATTTTCAATTTATGTTGAAACAAGTTACAAAAAATAATATCAAGTTAGAGTACATTGGGAGAAAGGAACAAATTGCAGACATCCTCACTAAACCACTCCAAATAGAGAAATTTGAGTATCTTCGACAAAAACTTAGGGTAATTTCCGCTTCACAATGATCTACATGGATAAAGAGAAATCATCTATGTAGTGAAGATTGTTGATATCAAATCAATCAATAATGAAGCTTAGTATGAATTATTTTTATACATGTCAGTAGTTTACATCATTAGGAAGCACCAATGGACAAAAAACACATGAAGAGAGAAATTTTGGAAGCAAATTATCAGGGGGACTTACCCTTTTCCATTGATTCCAAAGGGGGAGAAAGAACAAAAGCATGCAGACAGGGGAAGCATTGGTCGCATGGGGAGCATGAGTGTTACCATCAATGCCAAAGGGGGAGTTTGTTGGAAAATTGATTGTCATTAATGTCAACTTTAGAAGGAGTCTAGAAGCCTCTAGAAGTAATGGGTATAATTGAATAAGTCTCCAAAGTGGTGCCCTTATGGCGTAGCTTTGATCATGGCCCTCACGGAAGAAACTTTGAAGAAATTTACAAGAATCCAAGAAGTGAAGCCATGAGGCCCAAAGTTGACTGAGGAAAATGAGATTGAAGAACATTACAAGTACATGAAAAAACCTCATAAATGGATAATCGTCATCATGCCGCTTCCTTGAAAACCCTAATTTAGTTGATCCCAACAGGTCAGACTACAGGTGTCCTGTGAGGCACCCCTGTGGGTTGTACGACACTCATCTTGCGAGGCCCGACCAGATGACTAGTCTTTGTCTAGTGAGGCTTGTTATCCCCTAGCCTAGGGATAACTAAGGAGATTATGTCTCGAGGCCCACAGGTCCTAGGCATGGAGTATTGAGAGCCATATTGACTTGAGCTTGGCCCTGGAGGGCCCATATTTCTTCTTCAACGCCTCCATATTGTCAACAACAACAACATCCATGCCATCATCCTGGTCCTTCAACAATAGTGGGTCTTGCTCCATGAGGTAATGAGTCCAGGTATCATGGTATGTGTCACTCTAATTCTCAAAACATTTGAATATGTTCATTTAATTATTTTTTCTTCTAACATGTGCTTGGAATTTATCCCTTTCCACTTGTCCACACATGGGGGGAATGAAATTATGCCCTAGAAAGTTGGCTCCCTTAGGATTTGGGTTGCCACTGGGTGGGTTCATGAAAGTTCATCGTCCATTCCTACCATACTTATCACTTTTCATCATTTTCCCTCTCATCCATCCCCTGCATTGGTTCGAGCACTAGGTTTTCCAAGATAAGGGTTGTACCTTACTTTGTGGGAAGAAGGGGTGTTGTAAGCAGACCAAAGAGAAAAGAAAGTCTATTTTGGGAAGGAAGGTACACATGAGGAAAACCACAGCTGGAAGGAAGAGTAGTATGCGCACATGCATGGAAGAACTAACGACGTTAGGGTTAAGGTTTTTGCAATACACTGTAATGGATGGTGATCCAAAAACGTATAAATACAGATACCTAGGTCTCATAGCGAGAAAGGAGAGTCAGATGGGATATAACGAGTCTAGAGAAGGAGTCCTGTTTTGATAGCTAGTTGTAATATTTTGCTACACGACCTAATTTTGTAAGCTGTTGAGCTGGATAGGAGTAAGGAGGGTGGATCTTAAGGGTTAGATCGCAGGCTGAGGAGCCTGGTGTGATATAGTCCACCTCATAATAGATCTCGACCCAACTGAGAATAATTGTAAAGCGTGCGATGCTGTAGTTTGGAACTGCTATAATAAAAGATCTTAAGAGATAGATATTTGTGGACGTAGATCAGGAGGGGGTGAACCACGGTAAAACCTGTGTTATGTGATTGGATGCATGTGTTTCCTTACTATTTTAAAGTAGTTGTTGATATGCTAGATGGATGAGTTGATTATATTCCATGCATAATCGTGAATGAAAGTTTATCGCATTAATAATTTAAATTAGAACTCTCAGCGTACACTTCACAGATATCCACTTAGTCCTTGGCTACAAACACATGAGTATTGTATCCACCCATTAAGACTATCTCGGGTGAGACTGCGCAGGGCACTCTGTGCGTTGCGTTGCCTTCTGGTTTACCAGGAGGGCCGATAGTTTTAGAGGATTTGTTGGAACCCCAAGTAGACATGAACCCTGGGTCACTCAAGATAAAGTTATAAAATTAGATAAGATTAATAACCAACAAATGGTTCCATTGTGGTTGGTTGGAACAATAGAGGATCGAGTAGATGGATCTGTTGAAAATTTGTGAGATTTACGGAAGGTGGGTCAAGAGAATACTAAAGCAGACGATGAGAAGGAGAAAATAATGAACTACTAGAAGGGGATGTTGAGACCATGGAATCCCACAAACGCATAGATCAAAATCTGGCTAAAGACAAAAGAGATAGAGTTTGCACATAAAGATAACATAAACCCTAGAGTAACACCGCGCAAATGTCTTTAGAAATATGTGTTTACTGATTTGCATGAAGTTTTTTTTTTGTGATTTTTCACACTTATTGCAGGAGTGGATATTAATGTTGAAGGATAACCACATAACAAACCGGATCCGACAGTTAGAATGGACCTCCATATAGATTGAGCAGTTACAACAGGTGGACAACAAATTCACTCGCACAATAGATTTTTGGCTCGACATTATTGTAGCAGGATTTATAATAGAATTTGCAGTCGATATAGCAAAGTTGTACAATGCAACAAAGAAAGAGTTTCTATGTGGACCTCGAGGAAGGTATATTATATTTTTGTATACTTATTATAAGATACTGCTATACAACAAAGGGGTAATGACAATGGATTCAAACAACTAAACTTCCCTACGTGCATTGGGGAAGTGGGGAAGCACTGACATAAATAGGATAAATGGAAGGAGGAGTGGATAAGGGAAATAAGGAGGAACCCTTGGACCCAATCACGATGGAGGACGACCATATCAAGCGGATCATGGAGACATCTGGAAAGACACACATTGGAGTACCATACCAATACAAGGTGAACACCAAGAAGAGGGCCATAGCTGCGAGGGAATGCTTGGCGAGTGGTGAAGAAGAGGTAGAGGATCTACGAACTGTGGAGCAGATGGAGGAAATCCTGCGTGCAAAATATGAGAGGAAGACGAGAGGTACAAGAGTAGGAAGAGAAAGCATCAATCCTATCCATATCAATGTTAGTGTGAAACCCACAAACCCATGTGTGACTAATACACTAAAGAGAACACCACTGTTTATAAAACCACATTTTGGGAGAAGAAAGACAACATGAAGTACATCTACAGAGGGAACAACAATTGGAGGATGCAGTTCAGGAAGAACTAGTCAAGTATCTACACCACACATAGGTAGTAATTCAACGTTCAGGATGGCAGGAAACGATCCCACCATCAGGTTACCAGAATTCAAAGGAGAAGTGTCAGAGGACCTGGAAAAACAATCGTTTATTTGTGAGAATATATGGGAAGCAAAACATATCACAAACGAAGATACTAAACTTGCACAACTAGCAATTACACTAAGGGATCACACACTGGATTGGTATATGGGTTTATCTACAAACAATCCACCGGGGACAACCAAAACGATTGCAGACATCAAGTAATTACTGATAAATGAGTTTCAGAAGCCAAGTTCAGAGGATCAATACATGAACGAGATGATAGAAATCAGACAAAAACCAGGAAAATCTGTATGGGAGATTGATAAGATATTCAAGCGACTAAAGGTTAAGTTGAAATATCTCATGACCAATATGTAGCACATGCACATGTTCGTCAATTCACTACTACCACACTTGAAATATCCATTGAGACAAAAAAAGTTTCATACACAGGCAGAGGCTTTGTAGGCAGCCTTGCAACTGGAAGAAAACCAATATCAACAGATGGATCCAACCATCAAAGAGGTGAAGGAGGATTTGAAGAACTTAACATTCCAACTAAACCAGAACAAAAGTAAGGATAAATGAGAAGACGTTTGGTGTACCACATGCAGGACGAAAGGACACCACAAGAACGAATGTCCAACATTTGCGCAGTATATGGCAACAGGAATGCCAAATCCATTATCAATAGGAGGACTATGGTGCAAAATCTGTAAGGAACCGGGCCATGATCCATATCACTACCCAATGATGAAAAACTACCAGACAGTCCCAAAGAGTTCATATTGCAACTTTTGCAAGTCAGTGGGCCACGATGACAAAGATTATAGAAGTATGGATTTCATGCGAGAGAGGACATCAAATGCATATAGGGTGCAGGAAGAAATGATGACTGGGAAAGCGTCACCATAGTTTGTCAATTTCCATCCCCATACAACACTGTGCAAAAATAGTATAATACTGCGCACCAACCATATAATACCGTGCAGCCAAAGTACAACACAATGCAACCTCAGTACAATACCGCGCAGTACAATCAGGTGCTTCAGTATAACGCACCGAGATGAGATCAAGATGGCTACAAAGGTGGATGAAGAGAAAGAGGAGGGTTTAGAAGAGGTATAGGACCAATGGTATGTCACAAATGTCAACAACCGAGACACTATGCAAGAGAATGTCCACTTCCACTAGCAACTTGTATGTATTGGTGCGCATCAGATCATGACATGAAAGATCTAGGAAAAGAGGAATCAAAACAACCAGAATGTTCAATGGATTTCAGCCGAAGCAAGGGATGAAGGACATAAAATCAACATAGTTACATGCGGAGGAGCTAAAACAGGAAATGACGCAGTCCAACAAGAACTAGTACAACACCAGTGGGTGAAAAAGAATGATGAACCAAGGAGATAGTTCGACGCGCAGAAGGAGAAGGAAATATTTCAGCAAGCCAGCCAATAATTCGTGAAGCAAGACACCACGTTGACTTCAAATGTGCAACAAAGAAAGGGAGAGCCAAAGTATGAGATTCCTCCATCGTTGGATCATACCAAAGAGATGCAGCCCCTGGGACAAGTAAGTACAATCAAAGGCATTTTGCAGTCATGTGTAAAACTATTGAATGATGCATCTGCTGTCAAAATATTGCAAAATATATTAGAAAAATGTAGCATAGAGACAGAAGGAAAACTAGAACAAAAAAGAGTCAACCACCTACATACAAGGAGATGAACAAGTAGGGAGTTCAAGCTGCATGCCAACATCAAAGATTTCAACATGGCATATATCATACTGGATCTAGGATCTGAAGTCAATGTACTACAAAAGAAGACATGGCAATGTATGGGAGAGGCCACATTAGGATATTAACCTATTCAACTGAAACTAGCAAACCAACACAAAGTCCTACCAATTGGTAGATTGAAAGGAGTAACAATATACCTGGATGGAGTGTGCACTAAAGAAAACTTTGAAGTGATTGAAATAGTGGACGACACAACACCATATCCAACATTTTTTGGCTTGGATTGGGTGTTTGATAACCAGGCCATAATCAATTTAAAGACACAAAAAATGACATTTGAGTCAGGAGAATATAGGGTCATCGCACCATTGGACCCATCAGAAGGGGAGAGGTTTGTAGAACCTACTTTCTTAGACTTAGAGGAAATTATCCAGTTGTACATAACAACTGCACGTGATGAGGATTACGTAAACCCAACTGCATTTGGGATACTTAGTTGGAGGAGCATTACTTCATGTGAGACAGACTCAGATACAGGTTTAGAAAAATGACAACAAAGGCTACATGAAGTGCCCACAAGAAGGTGCGCAAGAATAGACCGTGCAGTAAGATGGGTAGGTACGAAGATAAGGGAACCACCCAGTTTCCATGGAGTGAATGATATAGAAGTATTCTTGGCACAATATGAGGATGCAGTGTTAGAAAATAAGAGACTCTTAGGACTCGATATAACACTAGAGGCCATACCTGTAAGATGGTGGGGCACACACAAAGAAACAATCATGGATTGGTACCATTGTAAGCGGCTACTGCGCATAAGGTTTGGCACATAATAGAAAAGAAACACGTTGTAGAAGTATGATGGACAGGGGGAACCAGTGGAACACTTGGAGAAGTGTAGAGCGCTGTGAACAATGACACTCCCAGAGGAATGGCCTCATCATTTCATACATACTTTAGAGGGCGTACCAACAAAATGGTATACAGACCAGGAACTGCGTAGAGGAACTTCGATCTGGACAATACCACAACAAAATTTTACAGTCACTTTCTCATTCGAGCATGAGAACCCCAACATAGACGCAACACTTAAGGAGATACGAGGGGTGATATTCATTAAGGAACCCGAAGTCAAACTCATAACATAGGAAAAACAATGTAACAGACAGATAGTAAAAGAATTGTTGTCATGTTACCATGTGCAGGAAGAAGCACCAGATGAATATGATCCGCACGATATTCAGATGGAGGAAGAGGAAGGAAAAAGAGAAGTGGAAGGTCCACCGCTAGAATCAAAATTAATTGCTGCGCTGATCAAAGTGAAGAAAGTCAACATTGGGACAGTTGAAAATCCCAAAATGGCTAGCATTGGAGACTACCGGGATGAGAAAACAGTGGAAAGGATAACGGATTTACTCCGTGAGTACAGTGACCTGTTCCCCACAACATTTACAGAAATGAACGGCCTAGGAGAAACAAAGATACCACTCAGAGTTGAAGCAAGACCGATTAGACAACGACCATACATATTAAACCCAATATATAAGCAGAAAGTTAAAGTTGAGATTGATAGAATGCTCGAAGCTAGAATCATAGAATCGGTGGAAGAATCTGAATGGATAAGCTCGATGGTAGTTAAGGAGAAAAAATGTAGGCATGCATGCGTCCACTTGAGGAAGTGGAATAATGCATGCCTACATGACCCATTCCCTACACCTTTCATGAATGAAGTGTTGGAGAACGTAGGAGGTCACGAAGTTTACTCATTCACTGATGGATTCTCAGGCTACCACTAGATTAAGATAGCACAAAAATATAGATACAAGACTACACTTTCTACAGAATGGGGATCCTACCAGTAGACAATCACGCCATTTGGACTCAAGAATGCACCAAAAATATTTTCTAGAGTAGTCATCGCTGCATTTAAGGAGTTTATCCACCATTTTATAGAGGTATACTTGGACGATTGGACAGTCTATAGTCTATTGAAATACCATGTAGAGGTCTTGTGACTGATGTTAGAAAGATGCAGGCAGTGTCAGATATCGTTAAAAATCAAGAAATGTATTTTCAGAACACCGTTTGGGATATTATTAGACCATATAGTATGCAAACAAGGCTTACTAGTAGATCCTACAAAGATTGCAGTAATTGTTAACTTTCCACCACTAAATACAGTCTGTCAACTAAAAGTGACATTGGGACACACATGATACTATCAAAATTTTATCAAATTGTATGCGTAGATCACTGCACCAATGGATAAATTGTTAAGGAAAGATACCAAGTTTCAGTGGAATGAAGATTGTCAACATGGTCTGGATACACTGAAAGAAAATATGGTCACCATGCCAATACTAGTATTTCTAGACTGTGAGAAGACATTCCATGTACATGTAGATGCATCAACCATAGCATTGGGAGCTATTTTGGCGCAACCAAGAGCGGGAGATTTGGATAATCTTATAGCGTTTGCAAGAAGAAAACTATCGAAATCAGAGCAGAACGATAACACTACAGAGAGGGAAGGCCTAGCTATTGTCTACGCATTGCAGAAGTTCAAACATTACCTATTGGGAAAATATTTTAAGATGTTCACAGATCACTCAACCCTTAAATACCTTGTCAACAGGCCAGTGTTGGGGGGGATAATCTATCGATGGTTACTACTGTTTCAAGAGTTTGATTTTGAAGTAATAGTCCAGCCAGCAAAGATGAATGCAAGACTTGACCACCTATCAAGGGTCACGAATGGAGAAGAACCTACAAATTTAGAGGAAAACTTTCTGGATGCACAATTATTTTCAGTCCAGATCACCGATGAATAATTTGCAGATATCATCCAATACTTGAGTACATGTACTACGCCACATGAATATAACACTGCACAGAAGAAAAACCTGGTAGTCCGTTCACAGACTATCAGTTGATCGCATGACACTTATACAAAATGGGTGTAGATAACATCTTGCGAAGATATGTGATAGAACACGAAAGACCAAGGGTGTTAGCAAAAGCCCATGGGAGAATAGCAAGAGGACATTACGTAGGAAAATTTACCACATAGAAGGTATTGCGTGCAAGACTATGGCGTTCGACCATTCATAGAGACTTGAAAGAGTACTGCAAGAGATGTGATGTCTATTAGAGGGTTGGTAAACCCAATAGAAGGGATGAGATGCCATTGCAACCACAAGTAACGTTGTAGTTATTCGACAAATGGGAAATCGACTTTATGGGACCAATTAACCCACCAACCAAAAGGACAGGAGAAAGGTACATTATTACCGTGACATAATACCTAACAAGATGGGCGGAAGCAACAATAGTGAAGGATTGTAACGCAGAAACAACAACACATTTTTTATTCGAACAAGTAATCAATAGATTTGGTTGCCCAAGAATTTTGATGAGAGACCAAGGCACTGACTTCATTAGTAGTAGCATCAAATCCATGACTTAGGAATTTGATGTCCACCATCAAAAGAGCACACCATATCATCCGCAAGCAAACAAAATAGTAGAAGCATTTAACAAAATCCTTGAGAATGCACTGACAAAGATCTGTAATGTCAAGAGGGATGATTGGAAAATCAAAATACTGATAATATTGTGGGCATATAGGACCACATGCAAGAAGTTTACAGGACACACGCTATTCAAATTAGTATATGGACAAGAAGCAGTGGTGCCACTAGAATATCTGGTACCCAGTCCGCGTGTAGCTCCGATTACACACATGCCATAACGAGGTGCAGTATAGGACATGTTGAATCAGTTGTTGATCATGGAGGAAGATCAGATCCTAGTAGGGTTCCACCATCAAGTTCAGAAAGCAAGGGAAAAATCATGGCATGACAGACATATCAAAAAGAAAACTCTGAAGGAAGGAGACTTAGTGTTAATGTATGACAACAAATCCATTCAACATCCAGGAAAACTCAGAATGCACTGGTTAGGACCGTACAGAGTAAAAAATGTCATAGATGGGGGAAGCTGTACAATTTAAAGACTTAGGAGGAATAGAACTCAGAGGGATGATCAATGGGAGTCGACTGAATATGTATAAGGACAGTCGACCATCCATAACTTGAAAGTCACTGTGCAATTTGAAAAAAAAGAAAAAAAGAAAAAAAAGAAACAAGTATGAGATTAAACGGTACTAAGAGAGGTACAATGCAGTGAAAGAAGAAAAAGAACACACACTTAGGAATATGAACCCGAAGAAGACAAGACCAATGGTTAGTTCAAAACAAAAACAAGCAGGAAAGGTAAAGACGACAAAAGAAGTACTAAATAATGAAGAGAAGCATAATTGGATGCCATAAATGATCGATGGGACGCCGCATTAATCACACCAACTAGATATTGTATGTTTTAAACCTGTGAAGCAAAGCAATGCATATAGATTCTTAAGAAAAAAAAAATTTAATCAATGGCTCATACACATAGTACACAAAGATTTTTACCGGAAATCCTCAATCGAGGAAAACCTTTCTTATTTCATTATATCAAATTTCACCATTCACCATACAATATATACAATGTTTTTAGGTATTCCGTAGATACCAAAACCCTAATCCCTTAATCCAGGATTAATTTAGAAAACCATTAAAAATAGAAAAATCCACTAAAAATAGCAAAAACCGCCAGTCCCAGGGATCGTTAGACGCAGTTGTCGAATCTGACGCGCCCACACACACACATTCAAAGAATATAACATATACCCAACATTCTCCCACCTTTTGTTTTCTTTGCATCAGGGGTCCACGAGATTATATAGTCAACAATCCAGGGCAACAATGCCCATTGTTACTCTACACCAGGAGAAATTTTATGTGCTCACAGACTTTGTCAATGAATCTGCAACATTCTTCAAAGTGTCAACCTTTTCCAGCAACACCTTCTTTTCTTCAATAATGTCTCTCACAAAGTGATATTGAACATCAATATGCTTTGTCTTCGAATGATAAGTTGGGTTCTTTGCCAGGAATATTCACTCTGACTGTCGCAATCTAATCTCACTACTTATTGTACCAACCCAATACATGAACACAATCTCTGTAACCATACTGCTTCCTTGCTTGCATGAGTGGCTGCCATGTATTCAACTTCTATAGTTGACAGTGCCAGTACAACCTATCTTTTTCTCATCCAACTGATTGCTCCTCCAAATAGGTTAAACACATACCCACTTGTAGATCTTCTGCGATCTAGATCTCTAGCCCAGTCTGCATCAACAAAACTATGTATGTCCACCACTCTCTCCAATCATGGTCTTACTTGGTTGCATAATCCATAACTGGTAGTGCCACGAAGATACCTGAAGACCCTCTTTACTGTTGTCCAATGCTCCTTCTCTGGTTTTGACATATACCTGCTCAAAAATTCCACTGCATGTGCAATGTACGGTCTAGTACAGACCATTGCATACATCAAAATGCCAATTGCACTAGCATATAGAACATGGGACATGTCCTATTCTTCTTCCTATGTCTTGGGACATTGATCTGTAGATAACTTTACACCTATAGGAATATGAACCTTGACTGGTTTACTTCCATGCATATTAAACCTGTGCAATATCATCTGAACATATTTTCTCTGATTTAAACAGAGTTTCCTGTTTGCATGATCTCTTTTAATCTCCATTCCCAGAATGAAGTTAGCAACACCGAGATCCTTCATGTCAAAGTTGGAGGATAGCTGCGATTTCACCTCCTTGATAACATCCATGTTATTTCCTACCAACAACATGTCATCAACATACAACACTACATAAATGAAGTGATTACCAACCTGCTTGGAATATACACAGTGATCATCCTTTCTTCTCACAAATCCCAATCCAAGGATGTATGTGTCAAACATTTGGTACCACATCCTAGGTGATTTCTTCAGACCATATAGTGACTTCTTTAGCTTACATACCATCTCTTTCTTTCCCTTCACTACAAACCCTTATGGCTGCTTCATGTAGATTTCTTCTTCCAGATTCCCATGTAGGAATGCTGTCTTCACATCCATCTGTTCCACTTCAAGATAAAAATAAACAACAATAGATAAAAGAAATCTAATATAAGTTAACTAAACAATAGGAGAAAAAATCTCACCAAAGTCAATTCCCACTACCTGGGAATAACCTTTTGCTACTAACCGATCTTTGTATTTATACACTTTACATTGTGCATTAAACTTATTCTTAAACAACCATTTTCTACCAACATATTTTCTTCCAGCTGACAAATCAACTATATCCCATGCCTCATTCTTATCCAAGGCATCCATTTCTTCAACCATGGCCTTCTTCCAGAGTTTACTATTATCTGAATTCACTGCTTCCCTAACAGTCCTGGGATCATCATCAGTAATAGATAAAGAAAAATTGGAATGAAAATCAGGTGGAATATACCTTTATGGTTGCCTTCTATCTCTCACTGATCTCCTCAGTACTGGGGTATGAGGTTCTTCTTCTTCTTCCGCTTCCTCTTCTTCAGATGATTCAAATTTTGCATCATCCATCTCAAGCTCTATTTTCTCAGGTTCATCTTGTGTTGGTAGGAATTCCTGTTTGGACACATCTTTTACCTCTCTGAAAACGACATCTTGACTGTAAACAATATTCTTGGTTTTATTGAAATAATGTAATTGCAAAGAGTATTCTTATTATTATTGATATATTATTCATGGGATCAATCCCCATTGTGGATTGATCATGTCGGTTATTGTATTAGGACCAAATCCCCTTTTGCGGATTGGTAAACAAACAATTGTAATAGGAAGAATAAGAAGTCGGCCCCAACAATTATTATTGAGACCCAAAAATATAATAAAGGTGGGTTTACCCACCCAGAGTGAGAAGTCGGCCCTTCCAGTAAAGACACTTCACATGTGCCAGACTTGTATATATAGAGAGGCTAGCGCCTCACTTTGACACACAACTCACTTGCTCATTCTGAGAGGCAAGTTTTGATTTACCAGTTGGAGAGAGAGAGAAGAGTGGCACATATTTTGGAGAGGAATTTATGTATTGGTTTGAGTTATCTCTTGACATTGTATTGGCAATCTATAATAAGGAAGTTTTACTGGGTTTTCTTCCCCTAGAGGGTTTCCCAGGATAAATGCTGTGTCTCTTGTGAATGTGTATTTCTCAGTGATCTTGTTCTTATGTTGCTGTTATCTATTGAAATACAAAGAACTATAATAATGGCATAAACATTAACATGGTATCAGAGCCAACCTGAAGGAAGCATATTTTGCAAGAGAAAAATGTCACTGTTGTCGTACCTGCAAATTAGGGTTTTTCAAAAGTGAAGCTTTTCAGCTCGAAAACCACCTAGAAAGTTGCACCCTCCCCCAAGGATCATTTTGGCACCTTCAACGCACCTTTTTAGTGGCTGGATCTCCCAGAAAGTGAAACCCTATTTTCACAAAGTACCAGAAGTACCAGAAAACCAGAGTACCAGAAGTACCAGAGTACCAGAAAACCAGAAGCACAAGTCCAGAAATTCGCAGATCAATTTTGGAAAGGAAAAAGTTGGATTTTCTCAGATCCAAGTACACCAGGATTCTCGCCTTAGTCAAGCACACCTCTTGGTAAGGTCAAAAATTGATTTTAATCATTTTCATTTTTTGTCATTTTTCATAGCCCCAAGTACAAAATGTCTGCAAGCACAAAGCTTGTTGAGAAACTAGAAGGAATAGACAACTTTCATGCCTGGAAGTATAGGATCGGTTTGATCCTTGCAGAGAATGACCTAGCAAGGTTCATCAAAGAAGAAGTGTCAGAACTCGAAGATGCCGTAGAGAAAGCAAAGCATCAAAATGACTCTATCAGGGCTCAAAGAATCATTGCAGATTCAATCAAAGACCACCTGATCCCTTATGTATCATCGAAGAACACTCCGAAAGAGATGTTTGATTCTCTAAGCAAATTATATGAAGGAAAGAACATCAACCAAAAGATGAACCTATGATCTCAATTGAAAAATACGAATATGCAGAAAGGAGAAATGATTCAAGAATATTTCTCCAGAATATAAGAGATTAAAAGAACAGTTAAAAGCAATTGGAGACACCATATATGAATATGGATTCATAATGACGACCCTAAATGGTCTTACAAGACCTTGGGATGCATTCATTCAAACAATATGTGCCAGAGCCGTGAATATGTAGTTTGATAGCCTATGGGAAGAATGCATCCAAGAAGAGACAAGGGTAGCTAACCGTGAAGCACTACTAGCAAGGGATGATGATCAAGCCCTAGCTACTCATACAAAAGGAGGAAGGAAGAAACCCTACTTCAAAAGGGAAAATCATAGAGAGCCTCAACCATCAAACAAATTCAATAACAAAGAATCTCATCCAAGGAGATTTCAGAAGAAAGGACAACGGAAGGAAAGAGATATCTCATCCATACAATGCTATCATTATGATAAGATGGGACACAAGGTGAATTCTTGTCCAGTCAGACGATAAGAATACAAGAGGAAACATAAGAGGCAACATGCCCACATAGTCGAAGATGAAGAGACACCAACAAAGATGATCAAGGACCATGTCTTGATCTCGACCCTCTCAGGATCGGTAACACATGGAGAGGACACATGGCTCATTGATAGTTGTGCATCAAAGCACATGACGGGTAAGAGAAGTACTCTCTCTTATATTTCAGAAAATAAGTTTTCTCATAAAGTGACACTTGGAGATGATTACCAATATCCCATCAAGGGAGTGGGAGAATCAAACTACAAGCGAGATTCAGAAAACTCAATAAAGATGAAGGATGTACTCTATGTACCAGGCTTGAAGAAGAACTTACTTTCCATATCAGCTTTAGTTAAGAAAGGCTATAGAGTTTCCTTTATAGATGGAGAAGTTCTTATGTGGGCTAGAGGAGAAACCATAAATGAAGCAATCGTCATTGGAAATGAAGAAAATGGCTTATATAAGCTAAAGGGTCACCCAGAGACTGCCATGACCC
>ML805425.1:82338-109994 GCA_009831015.1 Picea engelmannii
ATGTTGGGATCAAGAGGGAACTCACTACTCCCTATAATCCTCAACAAAACGGTGTAGCTGAAAGGAAGAACAAAACAATTATGGAAGTTGTAAAGACCATGATCCATGATCAAGATATTCCTATGTGCTTATGGGCAGAAGCAACAATGGCAGCTATTTATGTGCATAACCAATTATCCCATAACACACTTGGGTTCAAGACCCCAGAAGAGATGTTCACCGGAAAGAAGCCAGAGGTAAGCCATCTCAAAATATTTGGCTGCCCAGTCTTCATACACATTCTGAAAGAGAAAAGAAACAAGCTGGAACCCTCCAGAAAGAAGGGAATATTTGTGGGATACTGTGAGGTCTCCAAGGCCTTCAGAATCTACATACCAGGTCACCGCCACATTGAGATCAGCAGGGACATGACCTTTTATGAAGAAGAAAAATTTAAGAAATCAAGAAGATGACATCTTGAAGAAGTATATGAAGAGGAACCCGTAATTCCCAGGATTGTAGAATCCATGAGGGAAGTTCCCAGAGCTGCAGAACCAGTGAGGGAAGTCATAACTTCCCCTGATGAGGAGAATCTTGAAGACCATAATATAACAGAAGTTCAAGAACCTCCTAAAATGACCTTCTCCCATAAAAGAAAGCCTGCTTGGGAAAGAGAGATTATTCAAGATGGAGAGAAGTATGGTGTTCCAGAAGGAACCTCGAGACAAGTGAAAAGACTAAAGCCATTCTACAGTTACACGGCTTTGATGTGTGATCTCGTAGATGAGGAGCCTACCTGCTTTGAAGAAGCCATTCAAAAGAAGGAATGAGAAGATGCCATGACAGAGGAATACCAATCCATAATAAAGAACGATGTATGGGAAATAGTTCCCAGACCAAAAAGTAAGGATGTGGTATCATCAAAATGGCTCTTCAAAATAAAACATGCTGCTGATGGAAGTATTGAGAAATATAAAGAAAGATTTGTTGCTCGTGGCTTTTCCCAGAAAGAAGGCATTGACTATGAAGAGACATTTGCTCCTGTAGCCAGATACACTTCGATTAGAACCATCATAGCTGTTGTAGCTAAGATGAAATGGAATTTGCACCAGATGGACCTGAAGACAGCCTTCCTGAATGGTGTTATTGAAGAGGAAGTGTATATAGAGAAACCCCAAGGATTTGAGGTTGAAGAGAGGAAGTCTCATGTTTTCAGATTAAAGAAAGCCTTATACTGATTGAAGCAATCTCCTAGAGTTTGGTATGGATGTATAGACAGTTTCTTGACAATCTTGGGCTTTACCAAGAGTAAAGCTGATTCAAATATCTACTTCAAAATTATGAACAATGAGCCAGTAATACTATTGCTGTATGTGGATGACTTATTCTTAACTTGAGAAGAAAATATCATCACCGAATGTAAGAAGAGACTCGCTTCAGAATTTGAGATGAAAGACCTCGGCCTAATGCACTATTTCCTAGGTCTTGAGGTATGGTAGAGTCCAGAGAGGATCTTCCTTAGCCAAGGGAAGTACATAGTGGAAATCCTGAAGAGATTCGACATGTTGGAATGCAAGCCCATGAATACACCCATGGAAGCGAAGCCGAAGCTACTGGTCGATACTTCGTCAGACTTGATAGATGCCACATTGTACAGAAAAATTATTGGATCACTGATGTACCTGATGAACACCAGACCAGACATTTGTTTTACAGTGAACACCTTGAGTCAGTTTCTGGTAGAACCCAGACATGTTCACCTACTGGCTGCAAAACATGTGATGAGGTACCTTAAAGGTACATTAGATTGTGGTCTCAGTTATGACGGAGATCATAATTTCACATTGAGTGGATACACTGATTCAGATTGGGCAGGAAGCGTTGATGACAGAAAAAGCACTTCCAGATGTTGTTTCAGTTTGGGATCAGCCATGATCTCGTGGTAGAGTAGGAAGAAATCCAATATTTCTCTCAGCACAGTGGAAGCAGAGTACATTGCCGCATGTTCTGTTAGCTGCGAAGCTATATGGCTTCGAAAGTTGCTGACTGGTCTATTTGACCTAGAAATGGAAGCAACCACGATCCTATGTGACAACCAGAGCTGCATAAAGATGACAGAGAATCCTATATTCCATGACAGGTCGAAGCACATAGAGATTCTCTATCATTACATCTATGACATGGTGCAGAGAGGAGCCTTGAAGCTCTTGTATGTTAGCATGGATGAACAGGTTGCTGATGTGTTGACCAAACCTCTATCTCATGTAAAGTTTGAACACTTTCAAGATAAGCTTGGTATAGTCCGAAAGGAGCCTACCTGAAAGGGGGAGTATATGTGTTCCTTGCTTCTGACCTTGCTGTTAGATGTAAAGCAAGATGATGTGTGTGTTCCTTTCTTCTGACCTCACTGTTAGACATAAAGAAAGATGAATCCTTGCTTCTGACCTCACTGTTTGACGTAAATCAAGATGATGTGTGTGTTCCTTGCTTCCGACCTTGCTATTAGACATAAAGTAAGATGACTCCTTGCTTCTGACCTAGTTGTTAGACGTAAAGCAAGATGATGTGTTCCTTGCTTCTGACCTCGCTGTTAGACGTAAAGCAAGATGACTCCTTGCTTCTGACCTCACTGTTAGACATAAAGCAAGATGACTCCTTTCTTCTGACCTCACTGTTAGATGTAAAGAAAGATGATGTGTGTGTTCCTTGCTTCTGACCTCACTTTTACACGCAAAGAAAGATGACTCCTTGCTTCTGACCTCTCTGTTAGACGTAAAGCAAGATGATTTAGACGTAAAGCAAGATGATGTGTGTGTTCCTTTCTTCTGACCTCGCTGTTAGACGTAAAGCAAGATGACTCCTTTCTTCTGACCTCGTTGTTAGACGTAAAGAAAGATGATGTGCGTGTTCCTTGCTTCTGACCTCGTTGTTAGACGTAAAGCAAGATGACTCCTTGCTTCTGACCTAGTTGTTAGACGTAAAGCAAGATGTGACTTACACTGAGCTACCATCTTAACAACTGTGACATAGAGCCAGTTTAGTACTGTGATGGGCCAACCTAGTGCTGTGATGAGGTATCACTTTATACTAATACATATTGATGCATATGATGATGGCATTCTTTCGAGAATGATGATGCTGTCGATGAAAAAAACTTCCAATGACTTATAGATATGCCAACCAATGTTCCAAGATGATATTGACGATACTATCCTCCTGATGCCACTGATGATGCATACCTCTCTTGCCTGATGCTGTTGAAGAATACCCTTCTTTTTAAGGAGGAGCGTTGAAATAATGTAACTGCAAAGAGTATTCTTATTATTATTGATATATTATTCATGGGATCAATCCCCATTATGGATTGATCATGTCGGTTATTGTATTAGAACCAAATCCACTTTTGCGGATTGGTCAACAGACAATTGTAATAGGCAGAATAAGAAGTCGGCCCCAACAATTATTATTGAGACCTAGAAATATAATAAAGCTGGGTTTACCCACTCAGAGTGAGAAGTTAGACCTGCCAGTAAAGACACTTCACACGTGCCAGACTTGTATATATAGAGAGGCCAACGCCTCACTTTGACACACAACTCACTTGCTCATTCTGAGAGGCAAGTTTCGATTTACCTGTTGGAGAGAGAGAGAAGAGTGGCACATCTTTTGGAGAGGAATTTATGTATTGGTTTGAGTTATCTCTTGACATTGTATTGGCAATCTACAATAAGGAAGTTTTACTGGGTTTTCTTCCCCTAGAGGGTTTCCCAAGATAAATGCTGTGTCTCTTGTGAATGTGTATTTCTCAGTGATATTGTTCTTATGTTGCTGTTATCTATTGAAATACAAATAACTATAATAATGGCATAAACATTAATAGGTTTCTGGGTTCCAAAGATTATAACCTTTCACACCATCTTTATAACCAATAAAGATACACTTTTCAACCTTTTTATCCAGCTTACTCCTATTTTCCTTTGGAACATGTACATAAGCATCACAACTAAACACTCTAAAATGTTGAAGAGAGGGTTTCTTTCCAGTTCATACCTCATGTGGAGTTTCATCATCCAACGCTGATGAAGGTGATCGATTGACCAGGTAACATGATGTACCCACTGCCTCTGCCCATAATTCCTCTCCTAACTTGGTACCACTGAGCATGCTCCTTGCCTTTTCCATCAGTGTTCTGTTCATCCTTTCTGCAACTCCATTCTACTGAGGTGTGTATGGAGTAGTTTTCTGCCTTTCTATACCACACTTACAAAATTCTTCGAATTCATTTCCATAGAATTCTCCACTATTATCTGTCCTCAATACCTTTATTTTCTTCTTTGTCTGATTTTCTACCAGAGCCCTAAACTCTTTAATTTTATCAAATACCTCATATTTATTTCTAAGAAAATAAATCCATGTTTTCCTTGAGAAATCATCTATGAATGAAACATAATACACAAATTTACCTAGTGATGGAACATGAACAGGTCCAAACACATCACTGTGTATCAACTCTAAGATCCCCTTTGCTCTTGTAGCACTAGATGGGAATCTTAATCGATTTTGTTTACCATATATGCGATGCTCATAGAAATCAAAATCTAGAGTAAAATTAGCCATACCTTCAACCATACCTTTACTGTGTAGTGTTCAAAGGCCCTTTTCTCCAATATGCCCCAGTCTTTGATGCCACATCATGGTCTTCGTTTCTGGGACATTATTGGTATTGTATCCTTCATTTTTCTGCTCAGGGACAACAGAACTTTTACACACATTAGTATAAGTTCTTTCCAACAACTTGTACAAAGTTCCACACCGAAATCCCCTCATCAACACCATTTCTCCTCATACCATCTTGCAAGTGCCCTTTCCAAATACAATATCCACTACTGCATCATCCAACTTGCTTAAATATATTAGGCTCCTGGCTAGTTTTGGAATGTGCAGAACCCCAGGGAGAGTTCTAATCCTTCCATATTTTAGCAGAAACTTAACCCTTCCACGTCCCATGATTTTGGTTGTCGATTCATATCCTAGGAATACATCACCACCATCATATTTTTCATATTCAAATAACCACTCCCTGTGAGGATTCAAATGGTATGACACACTTGAGTTGATCAACCATACATCACGGTCTGCATGTGTACCTGTAGATTCCAGGTAAACATCACCTCCTTCTTCAGTGGAGGTTTTCGCCTCTTTGGAAGAGGTACTATTAGATCCTTTTGGTTTTTCAACCTTCTTAGACTTGCAATATTTATTATAATGCCATGTTTTACCACACTTCCAACATTTCCTCAAAGATTTTCTTGGAGATTTAGATCTACCTGTAGATTTAGATCTCCCCCCCGAAGGCTTACCAAGATTCCTGTCTTGGGTACGACCTCTTACAAATAAAGCATATGTGCTATGACCATCCATGATTTTCTACCTCATCTCTTTAGATAACAAGGATGAAACTACATCCTCATACTTCAATGTAGATTGAGTGGTAATACCAATTGCTACAACTAGATTATCCCAAGAGTCTGGAAAAGAACATAACAAAGTAATACACTTATATTCTTATGCAATTGTAATATTAACATAGACAAGTTGAATTACCAGAGTATTAAAGGCATTTAGATGTTCTGTCACATAATCTCCATCTTCCATCCTAAGATAATACAACTTTTTTCGAAGAAACAACTTGTTTACCAGGGACTTTGATTGATACAAATTCCCTAACTTATTCCATAGATCCTTGGCTATAGATTCTCCCGAGACATTCAACAACACCGAATCTTCTAGGCAGATTCGAATAGTACTCCTTTCTCTTCCGTCCAATTTCTCCCAATCTTCCTTTGACATACCAGTAGGTGGTGTACTAGTAGGTTGTGTACCAGTCATCTGTGTGCCAATAGGCTGCATACCAACAGGCTGTGTACCATGATCCACATTGATCCATTGTTCTTTTTCTACAAGAAGGTCCTCCATCTTGAGCTTCCATAGCTCAAATTTTTTACCATTGAACTTCTCTATCTTGATTCTAGAAGAGATCACCATTCCTCTTTATACACTCGAATAACCACTACAAAATATCCCACTAAACCCAGGTTTATCACAGATCCAAGATAAACTTGATTTATCAAGACGCAGTTGTCGAATCTAACGCGCCCACACAAACACATGAAAAGAATATAACATATACCCAACAGATAAGGAAAGGGAGATTAATGGCAAGTATGAAGGGACCGGAGGTTCATTGAATCTGTAATAAAGGTAGCGTCTTCGACAAGCTTCACACGATGCCCATACAAAGCAAGGACATGGGAGAAAAAATATTATTGTGAAATCGAAAGAGGAAGAGAGTGATAGAGAATACAAATCACATAACCAAGTTCACAGAGGTTGCAAAGGCCACTGAGATCGGTGGAAGATCAAATTTTACCACCATGGCACCACCCAAACAAGCCGAATCGAGCAAGACTGCTAGAAAATCCAGAGTGAGGACCAGAGCACAAATACAATTGTAGGAAAGCGAACAACAGTTGCCAGAGGTCATCAATGTAGACAAAATACCATCACCGGATACAACACCAGTTAAACCCACACCCACTGTGGAGGACACCCAGCAGACAAAACCATCAGGCATGGACATGGATATGCCTGAAGAGGGGAAAGACCGAAACAATGAGAATATAGCTAGTCAAGTGAAACTAGAAAACCCTAAAGAAGCCCCGAGAGGCAATGGGATGAATCCAAATCAGGAAGCATCGGTCAATCCAGATGAGTCATAGAAAACTGTGTCAGAACATCCACAGGAGGGAGCAGTGGGAGACGTCACGAGCTAGCCGAAATAATATGCCGAAGAATGACCAATGGAGGATGGAACCTTGAGTCATCCAACACCACGAAAGGACAAACACACAATACCTAGGTCACTACGCAAACAATGTACCACAACAGTTGTTTTTCCGTGCCTACCAGAAAGGGTGCGGGTAAAAGCAGATCTGTTAGAATACGTAGAAAAACTAAAGTACTCAGACCATGGTGTAACGACATGGACAATTTCTCGGAGTTCGTGAAGAAATTCTACCTACAGATTGTGGGTCTAGATACATTTGGGGAACTGGTACATCAACCACTCCAGTGGGAAGGAAGATTGGAAAAATCGAGGATTTTAGGTCTATTGGAACTACCACACTTTGGCAGAGAACAATATGTCAACAATTGCGTCAAAAAATTGATGGAGGTCACACATGGCAGAGATATATGTCTGGAAAAGATTGTCTCAATAGACGTAGAGCTCATTGTGCACATCACACGACTGTCAACATGGGGCATGGATCCCACACAATTTATCGACGACAAAACAAAGGAGAAATCACTCCCCGAGGAGATGAAAAATAAATACGGCCCTGAAAGGGGGATGCGCGGAATCATCATCAAATAGATCAGTGACATCATGACAAAAATGGACGCAAAAATCATGGCCTGCAAGCTACTGAGAAAATTCCGCAAGGAGGAAGTCCTGAACGGGGTTGTCGATTTTACAACACAGTGTGCTGAGGGCACCATAGTCAACTGGGCCCCTTATCTTTTGAATTTGTTTCTAGATTACTGCAAGGATGCGTAGGATCTGGAAACATAATTTCATTATTCATGGATGATCATGCTGATAGCCATTATGGGATGGAGGGAACCAAAATATGTATTTTTCACCAGCAGACCCAAACCCAATCATGGAGTTAGATATTTATCGCTTGGCACCGCTTCAGATGCTAGGAACAAAAATATGAACGCAACTATATTCGAAGGATATCTTCACAACCTACAAAATACCATCATCAACCTCTAGAGAATAACACCGCAGGATGTTGCATACTATCGGGACATAGCTAACTTCAAGGCCACTCGACATTCCATGTGGATCCAGGCACGGAAGGACCCCAACAAGAAGTGGCTACAACTACACTATTGCATCACAGAGGGTGACATAGAAATGGCCATCGAGGATTGGGAAGACGATTGGAGGATTCCAGTCCTCACTCGAGACATACCTGCATGGGTAGAGGAGGAGGAAGCACGGCATGAACATCCACATGATGAGG
Organism: Picea engelmannii; assembly: GCA_009831015.1. Taxonomy (NCBI): domain Eukaryota; kingdom Viridiplantae; phylum Streptophyta; class Pinopsida; order Pinales; family Pinaceae; genus Picea; species Picea engelmannii. Next base: position 90,411 of record ML805425.1, read on the forward strand.
AGGCAGGGCAGGAAGAGACACAACCCCAGGGAGTCACAGTGCCCAAGAAACCAAGAACGGGCCAAACCAAGCCAAAGTAGATGAAAGGGGGGACATCTAAGACACAAACCCAAAAGGGGAAGAATAATAATACATATTCTCCCCAAGTACAACAGAAACAGGCTGAGGCAATGCAAGAGACTAAACCAAGTCCTAATCCACAAGGACCAGGCTCGAATAAGCGACCAACTACTGAGATGGGGGTTTCACGCAAGAATATGAAGGTGCATAGAAAACCTTCATAATACATTATTTCAGAGGATGATGCAAAAATGGTGACCCAAATGGTTCAAGATCGCACATCTGAGGATTTTTAGAATTTTGTGTGCCACAGGGATAGAATTTAAGAGGATCTGATAGACATGCGACAGATCCTCAAGCAGATCGGGGATGCGTAGGAAGCAAACAACAACATAGAAACAAGTCCATCAACATCACAGACAGGAGGGGAACCTGAAGCAAATGAGCGGGATACAATCCAAACAATACCGCAGCTGAGTGCAACATTTCACATTACACCCAACATGCTGCTGTTAGGGTCCTAACCCTCACATAGCTAGAACAATATATTCGGATGTAATAAAGGTCAATATTAATAAGGCCTTTCAATAAAATAGAATAAGGAATATGTAAGAAGACCTAATAGAAGCTTCTACTTCTAGAAGGATCTTCCTCTAGATGCTTCTTTTTAGTATAAATAGGAGTCGAGGGTATGAGAACCCTAGCTTGGACATTATTGTAATAGAGCTCTGTTCAACTAGAGGTTTCCCCCTCAAAGAGGCCCGTGAGCATTTCTTTCAGATTCAAAGTGCTATTTCTGTTGTTTTTCTTATATCATTTCAGTGTTATTGTGGTGAATGTTCTGCTTATATTGCTGTTATTCTGCCATTACTAGCATTTTATTTCTATTCTACATACATTTTATATCTGACATATTACAAGTGGTATCAGAGCACTTTCCTCGTCAAAAAGTGTGGGTTAATTTTTTTTTCAGGGTAGAGACGTATTCCGACGTCTTTAAGCCACAAAGATCTGTCGTTATGTGCATAAACCCACGGTTGAGGGATTCATACACGCAAGAAATACAAGTGGTACTTAAGAACACATCTATTGGCCACCCTTGTAACCCCTATTGGTACCCCTTCGAGTGGTAGCACATCAAACAACACCTGTGTATGAATCAACCTAGATTACCTGAAGCCCTCTTTAGAAAAACCGATCGGTCGCTTGACTTCTATAGTGTCACCGAGAACAACACTCAGGAAGATACTCTCTAGTACCTGGGTAGTCGGGTAGTACGCTAAGGGTACGGTCTATCCTCCTTAGTTAGTGCCCTGAGATATTGGGCCGAGTACTATTGTTGGACCCCGCACGTATATCAGAGAGCTATAGCACAGGGAAAATCCTTGAATACCTAACCCTTGGGGACAGAAACTAAAACAGATAAGATCTATTGCCGCACAACTGTGTTCGGGTTGCCAATTAAATACACATTGCTTTCTAGTGAAGCATTTGGGAATTTCCTCTCTGCAGTATTCTTCAGACTGGAGTATAACTCTGTAAAAAAAAAAAATGAATTTTTTTTCACCATTATTTGAGACATATTCCATTGGATTCACCTCTCCCCCCTTATTAAATTCATCCATATAATTTTTCGGCAAATTTTTTTTACCCCTCCTACCCCTTTTTAGTTTCCCCATCCTCATGGCCCATACTCATAGCCAAGACTTGGAAGCTCGCTTCAACACCTTGCAATATGGTCTCGTTGAGACCCAACAAGAAATGAAACAACTCAGTGCCAATGTTTCCACCATCAATACAACCATGCAATCCTCAATGGGGGAAATCAAACAAGACCTCACCACCTAGCTTGAATCAGTCTTTTCAGCACTCTACACCAAATTGCATATCCCTATAGATAACCCTTCCTCTTCCTCACCTCCACATAATGAAGGTGACCATTCCTCTCATTCCCATACCTTGCAGACCCATCACTTTCAACATGACCTACGCCTTCCGAGGGTGGATGTGACCAAATTTGATGGATCAGACCCCACTGGTTGGGTAACCCAAATGGAACATTACTTCTCTTTATACGACATTACATATGACTTGGCCAAACTCTGATATGTTTTTCTCCATCTAGGTCAAGAACGTTGGCAATGGTGGCAATGGAGAAAAACTTATCGTCAAGGGTATATTGCTTGGACACACTTTGTGGCAGAGCTTTATGAGCGCTTTGACACTGATGCCAACCATTTGGGCCATTTGACAAAGCTAAAATAATTAGGAACAGTGGAAGACTTATAGCTGCCGTTGAGTGCTTGGATTTTAGAACAGAGGGCATGTCTGATGCCTTTTTCCGAGAGTGTTTTATCAGCGACCTTAAGGATGAAATTTGGGCCCATGTCCTCATGGATTGGCCTGAGAGTTGGGTGGAGGCTACAAAAAGAGCTAAAGAAGCACAACAGGTTGTATCTTCTCAAAAACACAAACCCTCCTTTATCCCTTGCTCTAAACCAATAAATCCCACTACTGCCTCTGCTCCACTAGAGATCCAAAAATTGACCAGGGCTGAAATGGTTGAATGCCAACTAAAAGGCCTTTTTTATAACTGTGATGACAAATATTTCCTGAGCCACAAGTGTAAAGAACAAAATCTTTTTATGGCCATCTCCGAGGATATTTCAGAAGAAGATGAAGAAACTCCCTTTGTGTCTGATTCACCTAAATCGACTGACATAACCCCTCCCTAAGACCCTCCCAAAGTAGAACCGGTCATTTCCCTCAATGCTCTCACTGGATTCTCCACTCCCCAAACCCTCAAGCTAATTGGTTACATCAAGCATCAAAAGGTCATCATTCTGGTTGATAGTGGCAACACCCATAATTTTATTCATCGCTGCATTGCCTAAGAAACTCATTGCTACATCCATGCCGTCAATAATTTCCAAATCATGACTGCCAATGGTGGTTCCATGAAATGTGGAGGGCATTGTGAAAATGTGCGTCTCCAAATTGGTGACTACCACCTGAAATCCCATATGTTTGCTATCGACATGGGAGGTTGTGACATTATGTTGGGTGCAGACTGGCTAAGGACTTTGGGTCCCATTCTCATGGATTTTAAAGACTTAACCATGCAATTCGACCAAGAGGGCCACCAATATAAGTTCCAAGGCATCATCGTTGGTTCACCTGAGATCATTAGTTCCCTTCGCATGGAAAAGCTGCCAAAAAATGGTCATTCGGGTGTTATCGCCCAACTCCATGCCATACAAGCAACAAATACACCCTCGATACCGCAAGACCTCCAAGCCATCCTTTCTAAACATCAATCGTTCTTTTCCACTCCCTAAGGCCTCCCTCCTTCTCATGGTGTTCATGATCATTCCATTCCCCTTGTACCCGAAATCCTTCCTCCCAATATATGTCGGTATAGTCACCCCTTTTCCCAAAAAAATGAAATTGAGAGAATGGTCCAGGAACTCCTTAATGCAGGCGTTATCTACCCTAGTATGAGCCCCTAATCGTCTCCTGTGGTCATGGTCTTGAAGAAAAGAAGGTTCTTGGAGAATGTGTCCTGACTTCCATGCCCTCAAAAAACTTACCATCAACGACAAATTCCCCATTCCTATCATTGATGACCTCCTGGATGAATTGAGTGGCACCCAATTATTCACTAAACTGGATCTTCGTTCGGGCTACCACCAGATACGTATGAAAGAGGCAGACATTCCCAAGACTGCCTTTAGAACTCATGAGGGCCACTATGAGTTTTTGGTCATGCCCTTTGGCTTGTGTAATGCCCCCTCCACCTTCCAAAGCCTCATGAATCATGTCTTCTGTCCTTTTCTCAGCCACTTTGTCTTAGTTTTCTTTGATGATATCCTCATCTATAGAAAAAATTGAAAAAACCATCTTGCTCATGTGGATCGAGTTCTCCATCTACTCTCTCAGTACTAACTTTTCCTGAAACAGTCTAAATGTGATTTTGGCGCCTCAAAAGCAGAATACTTGGGTCATCTGGTTGGCAAAGATGGCGTCAGGGTGGATCATAAAAATATTGAAGCTATGCAAGACTGGCCTCATCCAAATACTCTTAAGAGCTTGCGTGGATTTCTAGGCCTAACAGGGTATCATCGCAAGTTTGTTACCAATTATGGGAAGATTGCAACACCTCTCACTGCTCTCCTAAAAAAGAACTCTTTCACCTGGACTCCAGCCACTGCTCAAGCTTTTCAAACCTTGAAGATGGCCATGTGCACCACTCCAGTCCTTTCCCTTCCCGATTTCGCAAAGACCTTTGTGTTGGAATGTGATGCCTCAAGGAAAGGAATTGGTGATGTCCTTATGCAAGAGGGTCGACCTTTGGCCTTTACCAACAAAAAACTATATGAAAGAAATTTGGGCAAATCCATATATGAAAAGGAAATGTTGGCTATTCTTCATGCCATGGATCTGTGGTGTCCTTATCTGTTGGGGCAACATTTCCAAATTAAGACAGACCATCAAAGCCTCAAGTATTTTCTGGAACAATGCATTTCCTCCTCAAAACAACAAAAATGGGTGACTAAACTCTTTGGATATGATTATGAGATCATTTATAAGAAAGGAAAAGATAATGTGGTTGCGGATGCCCTTTCTAAAAAATATGAAGATGAAGGATCCCTTTTTTCTGTTTCATTCATTGTACCAGATTGGCTCCAAGCCATTCGCCAGGAATGGCCACAAGATCCCAAGAGTTCGCAGTTGATCCACCAATTGTAGTCCAATGCTCTAGCTTCCCCAGAGGTACTCTTGGATCCATGAGGAACTTCGATACAAAGGCCGTTTGTATTTAAGTAAACAATCAAAGCTTAAATCCACAGTACTTTCTGAGCTTCAAGCTACACCCACAGTAGGGCACTCAGGGTTCACCAAAACCTATGACAGGCTCAAACGTTCCTTTTTCTGGGATGGTATAAAATAGGACATTCTTAATTTTGTAGCTGAATGTGATGTGTGTCAACGCAACAAGGGAGAAACAGTCAAATTTCCAGGCACACTACAACCGCTCCCGATTCCACCTACTATTTGGAAGGATATCTCTATGGATTTTATTATCGGCTTACCCAAATCGGGAAATAAATCCGTCATCATGGTGGTTGTTGATCGGATTTCCAAGTATTCTCATTTCTGCGCCCTTCAACATCCGTTTATAGCATCCACGGTGGCTCAAATATTCATGGATCAGGTCTTCAAGCTTCATGGCATGCCACAGTCTATTGTTTCTGATCGCAACCCAACTTTCACAAGAAATTTTTGGCAAGAACTGTTCGATATACAAGGCACCGAATTGCATCTCAGCACAAATTATCATCCCCCGACTGATGGACAAATGAATTTTGTCAACAAGTGTTTGGAAACATATCTGAGGTTTTTTGCCTCGAAAAAGAAAAATCAGTGGGCTTGATGGTTACCACTAGCTGAATGGTGGTACAACAATTCATACCATACAACTACATGCATGACTCATTTTGAAGCGGTGTATGGATATAATCCACCTTCAGTTCTCTCATACTTACCGGGTGCCTCGAAGGTCTAGGCAGTTGACCTCACACTTACATCTTGAGAGGTTATTCTCCGTACCCTCAAAGAGAATTTTTTCATGGAACATAATCGCATGAAGCAACAAGCAGATCAAGGTTGCTCTAAATGTCAATTTGCAGAAGGGGATCAGGTGTTTCTTTGACTGCAACCTTACAAGCAAACTTCCCTCAAGGCCGAGCATTGTCAGAAGCTAGTGCCCAAATTTTATGGTCCTTATACCGTGCTCAAGCATGTGGGACAAGTCACCTATCAGTTAGCTTTGCCCAGCCATTCGAAGCTACATCCCATTTTTCATGTTTCATGGTTAAAGAAGGTGATTGGAGCTAAGTGCCAAATTCAAACCAACCTTCCAGAGTTAGCTAAAGAAGGATCCATTTGGCTACAAATAGAATCATTTTTGGACCAGCGTGAGTGTTTCCTACATCAGAGAACCATCAAGGAAGTGCTAGTCTAGTGGAAGGATACAACTCCGACAGACGCCACTTGGGAACTAGCTACCATTCTGCAACAATTTCCTCATCTCAAGCCTTGAGGACAAGGATGTTTTTAAGGGGGAAGACATGTTAGGGTCCTAACCCGTGCATAGGTAGAAAAATATATTTAGATGTAATAAAGGTCATTATTAATAAGGCCTTTCAATAAAATAGAATAAGGCAGATGTAAAAAGACCTAATAAAATCTTCCGCTTCTAGAAGGATCTTCCTCTAGATGCTTCTTTTTAGTATAAATAGGAGTCGAGGGTATGAGAACCATAGATTGGATATTATTGTAATAGATCTCTACTCAACTGGAGGTTTCCCGCTCGAAGAGGCCTATGAACATTGCTTTCAGATTCAAAGTGCTATTTCTGTTGTTGTTCTTATATCATTTCAGTGTTATTGTGGTGAATGTTCTAGTTATATTGTTGTTATTCTGCCATTACGAGCATTTTATTTCTGTTCTGCATACATTTTATATCTGGTATATTACAACTGCGCATGGACGAGATCATGGGGAAAACACCCTTAAAGGACGCGGTTCAATTGTAGTTGGTATTTCCGCGCATACCAACCTAGGCTCTATATAAATTGAAGGTTAGTGTTACCCAGGAGGTACAGTCTCGTGCATGCACAAACATAGTCGAATTAAAATAGGTAAAAGATAAATGTGATGAGATGGAAATGATATATGAGCAGACCAAGATTGAGACCAAAGAGGAGAGAGAACACGTGAACAGATTGGAACAAAAAGTGGTCGGAGCTTATGAGAAGATTCCAAAGACCGCACAGAGGGTTGAACTCAAAACAACAGAGAAGATTGAACATATTGCACATATAATCGATCAATATCAACAACATATCTAGAATCTTCACGAGTTCACACCTACCACTCCACTGGAGGTAAGGGAGCAAAGGAAGCAGGAGGAAACAAAGCATATACAGGAGATAGAACGACAGGTCCATGCAATGACTGACTTGTTCGAAAATAAACACATCTCTGGACGAAGCTAGAAAAGGATCAACAAGTCCAATGGTGGGACCAGGAAGAAGAAAGGATAAGAACAACTATCCAAGACCTCAAGAAGAGGCAGAAGCCAATGTCCATCATGGAGCACGTCAAAGGGGCGCAAGATATGAATAGATTATAGGCAGAACTTACCACTGCATAGACGCAGAAAAAGGAGTGCCAGGATAAAACGTAACCGCTCCAAGTGCGAGTCCCAGAGGTCATTGCACAGGCAGAGGAAGCCAAGACATATATTGCATAAACCTAGGAAGAGTGTGCAGGGTTGATCAATGATGAGATTCAAGTGCAGACAATGGATGCACTCAAGGAGAAGACCGCGCAAGATCAAACACAAGCAACAAATCTTAGAGAGAAGGTCCAAGCGATCACCTGGGAGATCGATGAAGAACACAAAGGTTAGGTGGCTCAGGATGAGCCACATGTCAGTGTTGGGGGTCTGTTGGAAGCATACCAAATAAGAAAGAAATGATATTTTGGGAAGGAAGGCATGCACGAGGAAAGCGACAACTGGAAGGAAAAGAAGCATGTGCGCATTCATGGAAGACCTAACAACATTAGGGTTAGGTTTTTTGCAATACATTGTAATGGATTGTGAGCCAAAAAAGTATAAATATAGATACCTAGGTCTCATAGCAAGAGAGGAGTGTCAGATGGGATATAACGAGTCTAGAGGAGTCCTTTTTTGATAGATAATTGTAATATTTTTCTACATGACCTAATTTTGTAAGATGCTGAGCTGGAGAAGAGTAAGGAGGGTGGATCATGAGGGCTAGATCACAAGCTAAGGAGTCTGGTGCGATTAAGTCCGTCTCATAATAGATATCGACCTAACTGAGAAGAATTGTAAAGCGCGTGATGATGTAGTTTAGAACTACTATAATAAAAGAGCTTAAGAGATAGATCTTTGTGGACGTAGCCTAGGAGGGGGTGAACCACAGTAAAACCTATGTTATGTGATTGAATGCATATGTTTCCTTACTATTTTAAATTAGTTGTTGATATGATAGATGAATGAGTTGATTATATTCCATGCATAATTGTGAATGAAATTTTATCGCGTGAATATGTTAAAGTAGAAATCTCAGCGTACACTTCACAGTTCTCCACTCAGTCCTGGGATGCAAACACATGAGTATTCCAGCCACCCATTAAGACTATCTCGGGTGAGATTGCACAGGGCACTCTGTGCATTGCATTTCCTTCTGGTTTACCAGGAGGGCCGATAGTTTTAGAGGCTTTGTTGGAACCCCGAGTAGACATGAACCTTGGTTCACTCAAGATAAAGTTATAAACTCAGATAAGAATAATAACCAGCAAGGGGCTAAAGGATCATAGGGTAAAAGTAGCTAGAAAAAGATAAAATCCAAAAGAACAAAATCTTCAGATGCTTCGCCCAGGGATCCCTGAGAAAGCAATACAAGGATTCTCAACAAGAAATGGAGGGACACATAAAATAATAAAATCAAGACCTAGTTGGAGGATAGGGGGTCTTATCTTGAGCCAACCCATTAGGTCCATGGGCATGCAACGGTCTGACACTACCATTCAGCTGGTCACCACACTAGTGTAGTGGCTCTTGGTGGCATAACCAAGAGAAATGGTGTCTCATCATGAGCCAACCTTCTCATATTCATGAAATTCTTGTGGGTAACATTGTCACCATTGGTCACCACGCTAGGGAAGTGTCCCTTAACTATTCCCTTGAAAGAAAAATAAATAATATAAAAAGGTAAAAGGCATTGAATGTGATTAAAAAAATTTGCTTCCATGACAAGGTGAAACTCACCCTCTTCAGAGGCACGCATAGGTAAGCCATACATTTCCCTATCATCACTACACCCATTGGTCAAACATCCCCATACCACCTCATCCACTTTCACGACCTGGATTTTCCTTCACCTGGAAACATCCCACGTCTAATGAGAATTATCCCAATAGAACCTCCTAAAACCCTCTCCAAACCTGGATTGTAGAAAACATAATGTCTTTGAGCACTTGTCTGGGAAACAAGGGTTTTATGCACATGTTTAGATAACTTGATTATTAGATGTGATTGACATTTCTATGATCCCTATGACTTATGAACCCATGGAGGGTGTACTTGTTTTTGTTGCATAGCCACACCTGATGGATAAGTACACATGGGGAGATGATTAGTTCAGACCTCCATAGGGACAAAATCCCACCAGATGGATGCTGAGACCCCAACCAAGGGCATACACATATCAGAGGCTTGCACCTGAGAGAGAGGAGGATGTTCCACCATAGACAACTTGATAGGCCTAGACCTAGGGGTGTCTTGCCCTCCCACTATGATGTTGGCCTTGGAAGGCCCATGATGTCACCTTTGCGACCCTTGACATCACCCAAAATTTGATGGACACTTTGGAGGCAGTTGTGAGCCAAGTGGCATGTGTGGCTTGGTCTAGAGGCCTTGGGAGGCCTAACGTTTTGGTCCTGGAGGCCAACGTTTCACCTGAGAGGCCTAACGTCACCCTAGAAGGGCATTGCGTCACCTTTTTTTCTTCATTTAGGGTTTAACTTTTCATTTTTATGTAAAAACTGGATATTACATATAAACTGGCCATGTCAGCCTTTTTGACCTAATTTGTAAATTAAAAGTCATTGTAACTGTATAAATAAGGGTTTTTCCCTTGTATTATTTAATCATATTTCACTCACACTTAGCGAGGTCTGAAATTTGTGCCCTAATTAGGGTTTATTTGCTGAAATTTGGTGCACACTTCTTGAAGGAGACTAGTTTTGGTGTGTTCTAGCATTTTTCTTGGTGGAAATTCTTAAACTAGGCCTATTGCTAGATGATTCTCGGTGAATGTAAGTAAATTTCTGAAATTCTTCTTCATTTTTAATGGTTATGGTTTATTTATCTTGCATTTCTCCCAAGATTATGAAATTGCTAGCTTAAAACCCTAGGAGGTTAAAGCACATGTTATTGTTCTTTCCTTAACAACTTTTCACCTACTATATTGTGCTAGAAACCATACTTTCTTGAAGCTTTGTGCTAAGGGACTTTCCATTGCAACACCATAGCATCATTAGCTTCATCTAGCCGTCATCTACCTCATCCTTGAGATAAAGAAGGAGGAAAACCACTAGGGCCTAGGGTTACCTACTTCCTAGTGGCCATTTCCCCTAGGTTTTAGTGATATAAGCCTTGGGTTACCAACACTTCAATCATTGAACTTATTGTCTCTAGCTCTCATATTATCATTTGTTCCTTCAAGATTTCCGTTGCTAAAAGTGACTCCATTAACCCTAAAAGCACTGATCTAAGCCTTTCGCTTGATTGATTGATGAAAATAACTCTCAAAACTTCTATGTCAAGCTATCTACTAACTTTTCCTAACCCTAGAATAAACTAACTTACTAATCTAGTTTCTGCTGTTACAAAAGTAAGCTACAACCATTTATTGCAGCAATAAAATAACTTAAAAACAATTAAAAAGTTGATTTATACACTACCTAATTAGCTTCCGACAACTGCTAGTACTTTTCTATTATTGAAGTCATTATTTTGGGTCATCGTGAAGCTCTTTTAAGGCATTTATTGTGAAGCTATTATCTTATAAACATTGCTGTTATAAAATTCCGTTTGCTTCATCATACATCAACTATTGCTTTTATTGATAAGTCCATGGTTTTATGAAGTACTAACATGAAATTGTACTTGCAAAATATATTGTCTTCTTGTTTCTTTGTTCTGGGAAGGTACATCTAAGCACTTCATTACTTCATTGGTTAAAACCTTGGGACGTTCTGATCAATTTGACTTGTGAGAAGGGATACTTTTTTAGACACTTTAACCTTTTCCTTCTCAAAACCCCAGGTCAACGGGGACGACTCCCCTGGGCCATCAACCCTAAATAGAAATAGGTATCTTATTAATGTGATAGTGATAGGATAACCTCCTGTTACGCCAATTTTCCTCCCTTAGCCTTTCCTTTGGAACAAATACAAATTGCACGATAACATTTTGGCACCGCTGCCAGGGAACACTGAGTCAATTCTCCTGAAAGATGACACTTCTCGGTAAGCATTTCTTCAAAATCCTTCACTTTTCAAAGCTTACGTGGAAACTCCACTGAGGGTGATCTGCTCATCCCTTTGATAATTTCAAGAAAATTACCTTGCGACTCCACTAATGAAAAATCCAACCATGACCTCTCAATGGGACCTCGGAAATTTCAAACCATTGGACATGATTAAAATCCCGGGACCATAGGAAAATACCCCCTAAGTACAAAAATTGGCTACCTATATTTATTGGTAGTGATGGGGAGAGAGATGACTATCATATGGCTGATTTTTGGGCTTTCTTTCAACTCCACCCTATCAATGATGATGCTGAAGACTTGGAAATGAAACTATTCTCTGCCACTCTTCATGTAAATGCTAGGAACTGGTATGAAAACCTCCTTGATGCCGACATCACATATATTGACCAATTGGAATAAACCTTTCTCAAAAGAGGTCTATTAGTATGGAAGACATCCCAATACTACTAAAAAGACTCGAGCATATAAAAGAAACCGGGAATGAAACTATCAGACAGTTCCAGGATAGGTTTAGGGACCTACTATTTTGAATTCCTAGAAGCCATCATCCTGACGACAAGTACATTGTTTATCTCTATACCAATTCACTCTTAGTGCATCTAGGGTTTCCCCTCAGTAAAAAGGTCCCAAGAACGCTCCATGAATCTCATGACATGGCTAAAAGAATTGAGGAAAATATCTCCTTGTCCCAGGAAAGACACCTATTCACCCCAGACACTCTTAGTTTGGAGAGATTGTTTTCCCTTGAGACCTTTACTGGAGATCTTGATGAGGTTTTCCAATCCCACAAGGAAGAGCAAAGGATTACTCATTCTTCTGCCAAGAATAATGAAGATGTGGTTGAGGATATAGAACCCGAGGATATAAAAAATGATGATTAAGTATTGATGTGTCCTCCTCCCTATGATGAATCCATCCAAAATCCCATTTTTCCTGCACAAGAAGAAGAAGATGAGGTTAATCACTTTCCTTTTCAGGATTTTGATAACAACTTATTCTATGATTCAGAGAGTGAAGGAGAAATGGAATCCTCGGGAAAGGTAAATCCTCCTTGTTGTACAGTTGAAGGTGTAGAGGCAAGTCATGAGGATGAAACAATGATGCACACTGTTTCATTTGATGAAGTCACTCAAGTCCTTGAAGCTCATGCACAAGAAGAAATAAACACAGTGAGTTACCTTCCTTTCCAAAATTTTGATGATTCTTTATTTTATGATTTGGAAAGTGAAGAAATGCTAGATGAGACCTTGGATGCTTTAAATCCTTCATGTTGTGATAAAGATAGTGACATTGTTGATAATATTGATGAGTTCATACATGTGAAGGCGTAAGTGGGATGTGATTGGATCTAATAAGGATCCCATTTATGACATTGAAGGTCATTTCCAGTAGTTTCCTTTGCAATTATCATATGAGGTTACTAATTTTGAGAATTGGCAACAAGGATATGATATAATTACATATATTTTCCAAACACCTAGGGATGACCTAGTTCTATATTCTTCTGATGATTTTCGGTCATACCTTGAGGATTTTGATGAGTACTCCTCTGAGCATTCAAATTTATTATATGAAGAAAATTGTCAACCATCATTATGCCCAGATCTTGGTAAGAGTGATCCAGGTGGATATCAATGGCCACCCACCTATTCCACTGGCTCGAAAAATAGTTTTCCACCTTGGCAGTTTTTCGGTAGTTTTTCAGGTTCCAAACTTCCGGGGCCGTTTTGAGGCCCTAAACAATGTTTTTTTGGGATTTTGGGCCCATGTGAATAAGAAAGGTACCAACTTGGGCCACTCAAAAATTGTTCTTCTCGGTTAGACCTTTCCAATTGGCTATCATTCACCTTAAACGAAGATTGCATGAAAAAGTTACGACCTCGAGAAATTGATGTACTAACTTACCCAAACGAGGCCCACATGACTTTTGGTGCTTCATCTCCTAGGATTAGGTTTTTGGATGTCTAGGGTTTTTTACATTCCTGTTTATTATAAAAGGCCTTCAGAGCCTTATTGGAACCATATTCTTGCAAATAATCCCAACCATCACATATCTTCTTAGAGATAAACCACCACCATTCCAACAAGCTTGTTTTCCGCTACATTTTACAGTTTCAGCTTATTTCCTTATTGAATAGAAAATTAGTTTTACTGTATCTCTGTTATTTTGTGTTAAGCATATTTTAATAATATGTATTCATTTCATTCTTCTCATAAAATCCAGATCAGTGGTATCAGAGCAGTTTTCTCCTTGTCGTCTTAATGCATGTCCCCAACGAGGTAAGGGTACAAAGAATTGGGTCTTGAGCTTGTTTCTCTTGAGGAAAAAATCACTTGCATGCCCAAGCGACCTCTCATGGAAGGATAAAAGGAAGATGACGGGACATGATGGATAGTTTCATGAAAATCCTTCGGTGGCTACCAACAGGTGACACATCTTCCTCGAGCAGAGGCGTCACCCCCTTCAAGGTACAAATCAACTTCGATATTCCTATATTTGAAGGTCAGATAGATGTAGATGCTATAGACAAGTGGTTGAATCTACTAGAAGGGTATTTTTCTATCCATGACTTTTTGAATAGAGAAAAAATTAATTTTGTGCTCCTCAAATCCATTCCCCATGTCAAATATTGGTGGGAAACGTTTTGTGAGAAAAAGGAAATAGAGGAACCGTCATTATTTATAGTCATGACCACTTGGGAATACTTCAGGGATGCTATTAAGGAACAATACTACCATGTCAGAAGTAATGACGACTTGTATACGAAATGGACCACACTGTGACAAGAAAGAGACCAAGCAGTGCCAGAGTTCACAAATATCTTCCATACCTTGCGCACCAAGCTGGGTGTAAAATATTCAGAGAGACATCTAGTGCTCAAGTATCATGGTGCCCTGCATAGATACATCCAAACTGAAATAGAATTTCTAGACATCTCGTCCTTGGGTGCGGCCTACCGATATGCCGTCAAAATCGAGTAGAAGCTCAAACAAAAGACTCGACAATTTGGGCCTGGGAACCCCTCAAAGTAAATGGCAGGAAAGGGTGACCCCAACCCACATAACAAAGGACATAGAAAATATGGACAATATCATGAGAACCAGTCCAAACCGCAAGCAAAGAAGGACACCAGAAAGAGAAAGAAATATACCGGGAAGTGGTGCGACTTCCATAGAAGCCCTTCTCATAACACTGCTGACTTCCGCTCAAATCAGTCATTGGTGGCTGAAGTGAAAGCCTCTGAATAATATACGAGTTCTGATTCTGAGTCAGAACTAGAAAGGGAAAGACAAATAATTGATGTGGAACCCAGTGCCACCATTTCTACCACCAAGCTATAGCCTGGTGAACTAGATGAGATAGAAGAAGGAGAGATCCTCTTCCATTCACAGATGTGGGTAAAAGGCACTCCACTGCAGTTCACTGTTGATAGTAGTAGACAGAAGAACCTCATATTAGTAGAGTTCAACAAGCGGTTGGCCTTGCCGACAATGCCGCACCCACAACCCTACACCAATGGATAGCTCCACCAAGGAAGCAATCTCTGCGTTAGCCAACAGTGACGACTATTGCACGCCATCAAGCCCTTCAAAGACGGGGCATTGTTTGATGTTGATCCTCTCAAAGTTTGTAATGTTTTTTTGGGCCAGCCTTATTTATGGAAACGTCATGATGTATATGAGTCTAGGCCTCGTAGTGTTATTATTACTTTGAACAAGAAATTGTATAGGATATCTGAGGCAGTCCCTCCTATTGATATTTCCTTGATCTCTTCCAAGAAATGCATGAAGGTCATCTCTTAGATCAATAACTTTATCTTCTTCATGATTCACTCTAAGAGTGAGCGAAATATCATAGCCACATCCATGGCCTCCGCGACCAATCTCTCCACACAACAAAAGAAAGTGTATAGGGTCATGGAAGAATACTTAGATATCTTCTCCTCTAATATTGGGGTACCTCTGCACTGCTAGGTCAAGAATCCCATTGATCTGATCCCAGGCGCACCTCCACCAAATAGGCCAGTCTACCACCGCTCTCTGTTAGAAAACGAGGAGATCAAGAGGTAGATCCAAGAACTGCTCCACAAGGGGCACATCCATCCCATATCATCGCCTTGTGGGAGACCAATCGTGCTGGTGCAGATGAAAGATGGGACCTAATGACTCTACATTGATTACCAGGCCCTGAATAAAATCACAGTCTGAAACCGATACCCGATTCCCCGAATCAGATACCTCCTTGATCATCTCACAGGGGATAAATACTTCAGTAAGATTGATCTGAAGTCTGGCTACCACTAGGTCCCAATAGAAAAAACAAATGTATGGAAGACTTCCTTCAAGTTAAAAGAAGGTCTTTTTGAATGGATGGTCATGCCCTTTGGTTTGAAAAATGCTCCAACAACTTTTATGAGGATGATGGATGATAACCTAAGACCTTTCACCAATAATTTTATAGTGGTGTATCTGGATGACATCCTCATCTATAGCAAGGCTTGGGTGGAACACTTGCATCATATTCAACATGTTCTGCACACCCTGCGGCAACACAAACTATATGAAAACTTGGAAAAATTATCCTTCGGCATGGTCAGGGTCCATTAATTAGGATACATCATTTATCAACATGGTGTGCATGTGGATCCAACCAAGATCTAGGTCATCCATGACTGGCCAGCCCCAACCACACTCACTAAAATTCAGAGCTTCTTGGGCCTTCCCAATTTCTATCTCATGTTCGTGTTGGGATTCTCTCATATTATATGGTCCCTCAACCAAGTAACTAGGGGTGGTCGTAAGGAAAAATTTGTGTGGGGCCTATCCCAACAAAAAGCCTTTGATGACTTGAAGACGTGTTTTTTCTCATCCCTGGTACTTTCATTACCAGACCTGCATCATCCATTTGAGATCAAGATAGATGCTTCAGACTATGCTGTGGGCACCGTTCTCACTCAACATGGCACCCCATGGAATATCATAGTGAGACACTATCAGATGCTATCCGTAAGTACCCTACTTACAACAAATAAATGTACCCCATTGTGCAAGCCTGCTGCCAATGGAGACATTACATTCTTGGGAAGGAGACAATCATCTATATTGATCAAAAGGCACTACAGTTCATTCAGACCCAAGGAAAATTGCAGAATGACCACCATCAGAAGTGTTCAACACACTTACATCAGTTCCACCTCAACATCAAGTATAAAATAGGAAGTACCAAACGAGTTTCTTACTGCCTTAGCTGACCTCCAGTCGCGACACTCACCACAGTTCTATAATCTTGTGGCCATGAGATCTCCAGATGGCCCCAGCTCTACGAGACAAACCCTGACTTCTCCACCACCTACCAATTGTTGGGCGCCAACTCAGTGGTTTCTAATTTCCATATTCAAGATGAGATGTTGTGTCGTCTAGGCCATCTCTGTGTTCCATCAAGAGAGCATGCGAAGATGATTTTTGAAGCTCACTATAGTCGGGTGGCAGGACACTTTGGCATCAAAAAGACAGTGGCAGTGCTACAAAAACATTTCTGCTGGATGGAACTTTGACAATATGTGGGCAAGTATATCAGGTCCTGCGCCGCCTGTGCTATTGCCAAACTGACCACTAAGAGACAGGGCTTGTACACCCCTTTGCCTACTCCTAATAGGCTGTGGGATCAATGGAATACATGTCGGGCCTCCCATAGACCAAGAGGGGAAATGAATGTGTTTTTGTGGTTGTTGATCACTTTTCCAAGATGGCGATTCTAGCCGCCTGCAAGAAGAACATCACAAAAGAAACCACTGCTAAGATATTCTTTGAACAAGTATGGGTACATTTTTGGATCCCACAACCATTATCTCAAACCATGACAATCAGTTCCTCATCTCATTCTGGTCGAGCCTCTAGTCACTACTAGATACCAAGCTCACCAAATCTACTGCCTTCCACCCCCAGACAGATGGCCAAACTGAGGTTGTCAATCGGATGGTCGTACATATCCTGCACATGTACAATTCAAAACACCCCTGCACATGGGATGAGAGTCTTCCCTATGTCCAACATAGCTACAACTGATCCCTCTACAACTCAACTGGCCACAACCCTTTTCATATGGGGTTGGGATTCCAACCATTGGGCCCCATGGATGTTGCACTACCCCTGGAGACCACCTTAGCCAACTCATCCCCTACTCCGCCAAAATATGATAAATCCACCTGGTTCATTGAGTGAATCCAACATATCCACCAACAAGTTCATGATATTCTACAAAGGTCTAATTCCAAGTACAAGAAACACCATGATCAACATCGGGTGCCACATAAATTTCAGGTGGGCGACAAAGTTTGGTTGCATTTGCAAAAATAACGCCTTACAGAGCCCCATAGAAGCTTCACCCACTCTGTTATGGGACGTACACCATCACCAAGGCTGTGGGTAGAAATTATTTTGAGCTCAACATTCCCCCCTTCCTTGGTCTACATCCAGTCTTCAACGTGGCTCTCCTTCAACCATATTTCCCACCATTATTGGATACCTCAGAGATAGCAGAGCAGTTGACACCAACAGAGCTCAACCTTGTTTGCATGCAACAAGAATCTAGTGATCATATTATGGACACACAAATCAAGGGAACTCAACAACAAAGGATCCAACTTTATCGAGTCGTCAAAGCAGGGTAGCTCCTGCACCAAGGAAAGTGGCTCACCTGGGGCCAAATTCAACAGAAATTTCCTCATCTGATGGGGGAAATCAACGAAATGGAGAAAATTGATTCGTAAGGAGGGAGGATTGATCTAGGTGGATATTGGTGGCCACCCACCTATTCCAATGGATCAAAAAACAATTTTCCACCTTGGCAGTTTTTCGATAGTTTTTCGGGTTCCAAACTTTTGTGGCCATTTTGAGGCCCTAAACGACGTTTTTTGGGGATTTGGGGCCTAGGTGGTTGGTAGAGATATTGACCCGGGCCATTCGAAAATTGTTTTTCTTGCTTAGAAATTTCCAATAGGCTATCGTGAGCCTAAAACAAAGATCGTATGCAAAATTTATGACGCCGGGAAGTTGATGTACTAACTTACCCAAACTAGACCCACATGACTTTTGGCGCTTCATCTCTTAGGGTTAGGGTTTTGGATGTCTAGGGTTTTTGACATTCCTGTTTATTGTAAAAGGCCTTTAGAGCCTCATTGGAACCATATTCTTGCGAATGAGTGCAACTGTCACATCTCTTCTCAGAGATAAGCCACCACTATTCCAACAAGCTTGTTTTCTGTTGCATTTTACAGTTTCAACTTATTTCCTTATTGAATTGAAAACCGGTTTTACTGTATCTTTGTTATTTTTTGTTAAGCATATTTTAATTATATGTATTCATTTCGTTCTTCTCATAAAATCTAGATCAAAGAGTGAGGAAGTTTCTTGCCTAAAGAAGGATACTTGTGATAATATTTTCTACCTCCCTTTGATTGCTCTACCTCGCTATGTCACTGAGGGTATTGTTTGGAATCATGTCCCTTATCCTAGGTATTCTGTAGGAAAAAGACTCCTTTTTGAATTTAGGGGAAGGTTGGGTACCTTAAGAAGAAGCTTATTATCACAGTCTTCCAACTTCCCCTTAATATTTTTTCAGTCATCCTTTAGGTTCTTGCTAGTCCCTTCCTAGGCCTCAGATTGTGAAGACGTCCGAGGTAGCCAGCCTTCAGACTCTTTGAGTCAGAATTTTGAACCTTTGGTTTTTCACGATCCCTTTATGGGATGGATTGAGGAATTTCTTAAGAGTATGACTTGGCACCTTTTTTTCCCTCCCACCCGCCTCCATGAGCTAGACCTTACAATTTCCAATGATACAATATGTTTTCTAAGTCATGTTATTTTTGTGCTTAACTTATTACTGCTTTGGTTTATGATGAAGCACAAAGGCAGGTATTGTGAGACATTGCTAGGATGGTTTCACTAGATATTTGACTACACCTAGCAAGCAACATGACAGGCAAGTACATGTAAGTAGGTAGGCATTATCATTCATTATGTATACCATCTGTATTTCATGCTAGAGTAGTTCTATTTCCATTTGTATATATGATTTCTTACTTTCATTTTCTATACCATATATGAGCTAGGGGTGATATCACCACCCCAAATGATTACTAATGAATGATTTTGAGATCAAGCAGGTCACAGGTCATGCCAGAGATGCTAATTGTTGGCCCTTGACCAAGTTTTAAGGGATCTGGTCAAGTTTGACCTATTTCGGGACTTCGACAACCTGTCGAAGGAGGAGCGCAAAACGAAGCAAAGATCACGGATCTCATGCCCTTTTTTGGGTCCTTTTTGGGTTTTTAGGATTATCTAACGGGCATGGGATGTCGGCCTATGGTTT
>ML805425.1:115457-132756 GCA_009831015.1 Picea engelmannii
ATTTTTTAAGATTCTCATCTTCTTGTTGAATCATTTCTACTTCATGATTTTCTTCTTCTTCATTGTCATCTCTTTCAATCCTTGGACGAGGACATTCAAATTCAACATGTCCTACTCCTTCACAATTAAAGCAAAAGAACTGATCTCTATTTTCTTCTTTGAAATCTGAGATGTTGTAATCTTCTTCAACTTCTTCTTCTTCTTTTGCTTCTTTCCTTGCATAAAGGTCTTGTAGCTTGTCCCAAATCTCTTTTTCTGATGCACATGATCCCACCTTGGATTTCATTGAATTTGTCAATCCATCCAAGATGGTATCTATTGCCAGTTTGTTGTTCCTTTTTGCTTCCTTCTGAGCTGCAGTCTTTGGTTTCTTCAAAGCATTGTATCCTGAAGCAACTGAGAACCAAACATCTGCCCCAAAAGCTTTCAAGTAAGTTTCCATTATATTTTTCCAGTATTCAAAATTGCTTCCATCAAATGGTGGAATCCCATTTGGAATGTTGTCTTCCATTTCTGCATAGGATCTTCCTTCCAGTGGTTAAACTTTACTGAAGGTAACCCACTCTGATACCAATTGTTGATATTGAGAGGGGTGTGAATCAGTATCAAGTACAGTTTAAAACATTTTTCAACTTATACTTAAACCATTCAACTATATCCAATGAGCAATGAAAAATAGTATAAGAGTTACACCAATACACCATAATACACCATGCACAATATATGAGAAATAATCAATAGTTTATTGTTCAAGGGAAGTAATGACTTCCAAAGGTAGCTACATCTTCCAAATGTAAAGGGAGGGATAAACCTCCAAGAGGAAGATACAATTCTCCAATATCAAGAAAGATTTTAACTCTCCATCCTTGCCCCTTCCTTCCACCCAGGAATATATGAGAGATAATAAAACTTTACATTAAATCATCACCATCAACCAATCATCACATAGAACCTGGTAATGCTTCCTGAGACTTCTTCAATTTCTGCAATTATTCAATTCTTGGAGTACTATGATCCTATAGATAATATTACTCAATGTATTCTCTGAAACCCCTCCAAATTTCACTCCTTGAATCCTCCCCAAAAGGAGGTTATAAAAAGAATGGTAGACTTTATTCAATTCTGGTCTATTTAGAAGACCCAACTTGTACAGCATGCCCCACGCTCAATATTTAACATCCGATTCTGAAACTCGCACACAAGACACTAAAGTCCGTAATATTTCCAATGGAAGTGGTCCCACTTCATTTGGATTCTGTATGAATAAGTTATGACTGTTTTACCCAGAACACCTGTTTATTAACTAGCTTCAAGACTGGTCACAAACCCTATCTTCCACAGAGTGTATCTCCATAATTATAGAGAATCAAGAGATCAAATTTTTACCAAAGGTACCTTGATATGTCTTATCAATACCATAGCGAGTTCACCATCTGAATCTTTCTAGAAAAAAAAGTTATAGCAAAAATGGTAAGATGACCTGAAAATAACATACCTTAGAACACATCACCAAAAAACTTCATCCTCCCTTGAAATCCGGCCTTCTTTACTTATGATTTCCTCTGAAATTAAACTTTTATCAAATGAATGTATAATGATGTTTATTTATACCATTTATGTCACTTCCTTTTAACATTAGAGCCTGTTATCCCCGTTTTCTAGGGATAACTAGGAGATCATGTCTCGAGGCCCACGGGCCCTAGACATGGAGTACCGAGAGCAGGATTGACCTGAGCATGGCCCTGGAGGGCCCATATTTATTCTTCTTCATGAGACTTGTCGTGTCAGCAGCAACAACATCCATCACCTTCATCTTGGACTTGTATTAGAGAAGACTCTTGCTCCATGAGGTAATTGGTCGAGGTATCATGGTATGTGTCGTATTTGATCATTATAACCTTCAGATTTATGCATCAAATTCCTTTCATTTCTAACGACTGCTTGGATCTTACATTAACCCACTTGACCATGGTTGGGGGGATTGACAGGGTACTCTAGAAAGCCTGTACCCATAGGTTTTGGTTATCCACCATTGGGGATTTTTAAGGGCCATCATCCGCTCCCATCATATCATCACTCTTACATATTATCTCCCACTTGTCTATCCCATTCCCCTAGTCTAGACATTAGGATGACTTGTTTGTGGGGTTACACCTTATCTTGTGGAAATAAGGGGGTAAAGACCTAGGCGGTGAAAGTAGCTGGTAAGAGATAAAAGCCATAAAAAATAAAACCTAGAGATGCCTCACCCAGGGATTCCCGAGAAGGCACTAAAAAGCCTCTCAACAAGAAACAAGAGGGACCCGAAGAAAAATGACAAAACAAGACCTAGCCAAGAGGATGGGGGGTCTCATCAGGAGCCATCCCATTATGTTCATGGGTACCTAGCAGTATGAAATTGCCATTATCTGGTTACGATGCCAGGGCAATGAAATTTGGTTGCATGGCCAAGGTAAAGGGGGTCTCATCATGAGCCAGCCTTATCATCTCTGTGAAAGTACTTGTGGGTAACACTGTCAGCTCTGGTCACCATGCCAAGGCAATGTCCTCTAGTTAGACCTTGAAATAAAAAGAAAAAAAAAGTAATAAAGAAAAGAAATAAAAAGTAATAAAGAAAAGAAAGAATAAAGGCAATAAAGGGCTTGGAAAGAATTGAATCCATGATAGGTACAACTCACCTTCTACAAAGGCACCCACGGATAATATCACCCCTGTCTTTCACTCTACCTGTATGTCTGGACATCCTTTGACTATACCACCTCATGTTACATGGATTGGATGATATTCTCTGGAAACTTTCCTTTTCTTATGGATGCTGGCACAATAGGGCATTTTGTCTTTTTCTTCAACTTTGTATAGTAGGTCATTGTAATGTCTTTGAGATATTGGATGATATGCTAGGGGTTTTATGCATGCATTTGATAAAATTAATGATGAAATATGATTGACATTGCTGTGATCCCTATGACTAATGAGCCCATGGAGGGCTAAGTTTTTGATGTGCAGGATCATGCCCGACGGATAGGTACCAGTTGGAACGGTACACATGGGGAGATGATTAGTTCGGACCTCCATGGGGCTGAAGAGCCCATTAGATGGTTGCTGGGACCCCATCAGGGGTAGAGACATGACAGTGATTGGTTGAGCCTTTTCACAAGAGAAGAAGGAGGACATTTTCATCCAGGACGCCTTGGCTAAGACCAGCCCAGGGGGGTTGATCCACTACAGGTGGAACGTGTCCCTTCTGATGCCCCAGGATGTCATCTAGGAGCCATGACGTCACCTCCAGTGTGTGGCACCTTGACAGAGCAGTTTGGCACATGTGGTAGAGTTTGGAGGCCCAAGGAGGGACAACGTTTATCATCTTGTGTTTCATATTGCCCTAAAAAGGGCCAATGTCTCCCTCAGAGGGGTTTGATGTCCTGTTTATTGCTCATTTAGGGTTTTATTTGACAGTTTAATGTAAAAACAATATGATTTTGGTTATTAGCCTTGTCGGCTATTTTTAATGACCTAATTTTAAATTATAGGTCATGAGATACTATATATTGAGGATGTTTTACCCTCATTTGAACATAACACAACTCACTCACACTTGTGAGGTCTGATTTTTGCGCCCTCCTAGGGTATTTTGTCTTTCTAAGTGAGGCACACTTGTTATTGGAAGGAGTTTTTGGCATCTTTTGGCATTTCTCTCCAAGGAAGGTTTACAACTAGGGTTTGCACATGCTTTCTTCATGATATGTAATTGATTTGCTTGCAAAACTTCTTAATTGAATGGTTGTAGGTTTAATTTCTTGCATTTGCTTATTAAATTGCTAATTTGAAACCCTAGGTAACAAGCACACAAGTAGGTCCTTGTTTCATGTCCCCTTAGAGAGAAATATTCCGGCCATTGAAGAAGAAGGATTGAGCCTAGCCTTTGCTACACTCAAATTGCTTCTTCCCTTAAGCTAGCATTGAATTTTATAGGTTGAAAAGGGGGTGACATCCTAGGCATAGGTTATCTACACCTAGGGCCATCATCTTCTAGGGTTTGAAAGCCTTGTCTTTACAACACTTTCTTTCACCTTATCCTTTAGTTAAATTTATCATTTATGCTAGCCGTTTTGCCAAGTTGACCTAAGGAAGGAGGAAAGAGCACGAGGCCTTGCTTAAGAAACACTGGAGTGAGCCTCTTTCCCCCAGGGTTTTAATTCTAGGGCCCTGCCTTTGCAACACTTTAGAACCCTTCCCTCTTGTCTTTAAGTCTTCATCCTTTCAAAACCTTGTGCCCTTATCTTTTTTGACTCCATATACCCTAAGGCACTGATCGTTAGCCTCCAATGTTGAAGTCCTAGTGTCCAAAACAACTCTCAAAACTTTTAATTTTGAAACCCTAACTAACAAACTAACCTAATTAAGGCTGACGTCACAATTGGTTATCTCATCTTGACACAACAAATGTTGAATATAGGCAATTAGATGATGATTTAAAGCATTTATTGAGTAAAGTGTTGGTTGGATACATTGTTGGGTTGATCATCTTGATAGTTATTAATGAATTGATGCTTTCTCCATAGCTAATTGATAAAACGTTGACCTCATTGATATCTATTTCTTTTACATTGCTTATTAATTGATATCAGATAGTCATTGAAGTACTAACCCATTGAGTTATAGCCTGCATATACACTGTATTATTGTTGTCTTGTCCCAGGCAGGTGTTTTCATTTGGGCATACACTTCTTTATTGGCTGATTAGCCAAACTTTCTGATCTTGGTGGTAACCTGTGAGGAGGAAACTTTAAACTTGACTTTATAACTTAGCCTCTTCAAAACCCCAGGTTTCCGGGGACATCTCCCCTAGGTTAACCTCCCTAAACAAAAAGAACCTCCCCATTGAGGTGACATTGGGTGGGGAAGGTTCCTGTTATGCCAGTTTGGCCTCTATCCTTTAGCCTTTGACCTAAACTACAAACTGTGCGATAATAGGGCTGACCTGACACTTTATTATTTTGTAATTCTTTTCTTTAATTATCTTCAGGGCCTACATGTACTTCCTTCTTCAATTCACTTTGTCATCTTCAAAAATTCATTTCTTCTCAACCATGAGGATCCACGTGACATGCCACATACCACCGGAAACAAAATGATGTATACTATCCATCGATGGGTGTTGTATCTGCATGTGCATTTTCCTTCATGTCCAAATACCTTCATCAATCTTGTGGTCAAAAACCCATGACTAGGGTTGACATCAATGACAACAACCAATCTTCCAACACTAAGCATAGGGATGACTTAGCAAATGCTAAACTGATCCCGACTATCATACCCACCTATATACCACCTTTAAGCGGTGTTGTAAACCACAACAGCATACCTAGAGATTTTGAGTACGCCTTGGTCACTGCGTACCTCCCGAAGGGGATATGCGCAGTGCGAGAAGACCAAGATAAGATCACAACATTGAATTTTAGCGACTTCAACCTCAATGATCGCAAAGTCTACAACATGTTAGCCCCACATAAATATCTGACTAGAAAAAAAGGGAAAAACTCAAAGGTAATTCCCCAAGCATGGACCCATAACCTTGCACAGTGCACTCTACTCAACATCACGAAAATTCCACACTTCAGAAGACACCAAGAGGTGAATGCATGTGTCAAGCTTCTGCTGTCTTGTTACCATGGCGGATATTTGTGGCTAAACTGCCATATCACAGTTGATCTGACCTTCATCAATCAAATCACGGTTTTGAGTATGCAAGGACTCGACTCACATGACTTCTATCCTGAAAAATCCATGGATTGTGCTCTTGAACAAAGGATCAAGGACACCTATGACAATGTCAAGAAAGGCATGTGAGGCTACAAGGTGGCCTCTATTCAAAATGGCACAGTGCACCTCGCCTGTTATATGATCGCAGGAAAGTTAGTTCGCAAGAACCGACCCACCCAAGTGACTGGTTTTGTAGTCAACCTCGCAGGGAAGTGTGAGATGCCGGAAGGTGAGACATTCCCGGATGTCGAGCCATTTGAACCATTGGCCACGAAGTTTAGTACATTGTGGTACTCAAGTGACATGAATAAGAAATGGCAGTCAAATGTCATGTTCCATACATACTACAATCAACTGAAGATATCCATACAATCCGAGCTTCGCATGACGCCGAACACCATACACCGATTCAGGCCTTTGATGAAGTTCAGTGCTGATCAAAATTTCATTTATATCACATCGCGAGCCGACGAGCACAAGAAACAACTTCAGTCCTATTACAAGATGACAGAGGAGGACTTAGAGGAGATTACTAAGGAATGGTCTGTTGACCTCCTCATTCCATCCAACCCTACAGAGATAGCTGACCTCGATAGCCTAGAAGTTGCACAGGATACACCCAGACCTAGAAAAACAAAGAAGACTGATGAAGTACAATATTTAAGAAGTGCCTCGGTGAATACTACTTCCATGTCACCAACACAAGGAGGTGAGGGTGAAGAGATAGATGGCACAAAAGCTGAACAAAGGAGAGGCGAAGTAACACTGCCTAGAGACGAGGATGAACCCGCGAAGAAAAGGAATATTTCCCCCTGAAACCTTCCTCCCAGAAGAGATAAAAATCCCCTATAACTAAGATGCAGACCATCCTCACCTCTAATGATTTCAATTTCATCATAGAAACCATGAACGATGCTTTGCTAGAGATAACAGAGAAGAGAGAATCTAAGCATGAGGAGATGTACAATAAAATTGAGGTCAAACTCCAGGGAGTGCAGCAGGCACTTCAATCCAGCCGCGCAGTCCCCACTACGCCTCTATCATTGGGAACACCAGAACCGGGAGATGAGCCAACCCAACTCCACTGGCTCGCTGATACAGTCGAAGATAACCTTTGACGAGCACAAGTGGAAACAACACAAGCCACCCAGGCTTTGGTACAAGTACAAGGAGTACTTGTAGAACAACGTCGAGCTTCTGAACAGGAAAATAGTGCTCTCCAAGTGAAGTTCTATGAAGAAAAGGCACTGCTACAACAAGGCAAGGAATAGTTTCTCATTGATCAACTCAAAGTAAAGGAAGTGGTCAACAGAGAACTACACTCTGTGACTGTTGTAGAGGTAAAGGCAGAGGATGAAATCATGAAGAAAGTAGCGCAACTTGAAGAAGTGATCCAATAGCTGTAGAAATGCATCAGAGAACTAGAACTACACATTGTGCCTGAGACCCCACATGAGGTAAAGGACCAAAGAGAAGCAACTGCCAGGAGCACAGTTGAAAGGCTAAATGCCCTTACCTTAGAACGCAAGCAATTCGCTGATCACAATGCCCATACATATGAAAAACTTACCGAGAACCCATAATTGCAGGCACTAGAGTCGCAGCTTCAGGAAGCGAAGCAACACGCAGAAAAACTACAGGCACAACTAAAATCCCTGATAGCTGTGGAGAGAATGAAGAGATCTCAAGAGCAACGAACCACCCAACAACAAATCCATACTATCCAGAGTAGAGTTTTGGCTGTACAGTGTTTATTCATATACCTAAATAAAAGAGAAAGAAGATGGACCCTTCAGGAAAGAAGGGAATATTTGTGGGATACTGTGAGGTCTCCAAGGCCTTCAGAATCTATATACCAGGTCAACAACACATTGATATCAGCAGGGATGTGACCTTTGATGAAGATGCAGGGCTCAAGAAATCTAAACTATGCCAACTTGAAGAGGTATATGAAGAGGAACCCGTAATCCCCAATACTGCAATGAGGGAGGTTCCCAGAGCTGCAGAACTAGTGAGGGAAGTCATAACTTCCCCTGATGAGGAACTTCTAGAAGACCATGATATAGTAGAAGTACAAGAACCTCCTTAGATGACGATCCTCCATAAAATAAAGCCAGCTTGGGCTAGAGAGCTTATTCAATATGGAGAGAAGTACGATGTTCCCCAAGGAACTACGAGATAGGTGAAAAGACCAAAGCCATTCTCCAGCTATACGGCTTTGATGTGTGATCTCCTAGAAGAGGAGCCTTTGAAGAAGCCATTCAGAGGAAAGAATGGGCAGATGCCATGACAGAGGAATACCAATCCATAATGAAGAACGAAGTATGGGAAATAGTTCCCAGACCGAAGAATAAAGATGGGGTATCCTCCAGATGGCTCTACAAAATAAAACATGCTGCTAATGGAAGTATTGAGAAGTATAAAGCAAGACTTGTCGCTTGTGGCTTTTCCAAGAAGGAAGGCATTGACTATGAAGAGACATTTGCTCCTATGGCCAGATACACTTCAATTAGAACCATCATAGCTCTTGCAGCTAAGATGAAGTGGAAGCTACACCAGACGGACGTGAAGGCAGCTTTCCTAAACGGTGTTATCGAAGAGGAAGTGTATATAGAGAAACCGCAAGGATTTGAGGTTGAAGATAGGAGATCTCATGTCTGCAAATTGAAGAAAGCCTTATATGGATTGAAGCAAGCTCCTAGAGCTTGGTATGTCCGTATAAATAGTTTCTTGACGATCTTAGGCTTTACCAAGAGTAAATAAGACTCAAATCTCTACTTCAAAATTATGAATAATGAGCTAGTAATCTTACTGCTATATGTGGATGACTTATTCTTAACTGGAGAAGAAAAGCTCATCATTGAATGTAAAAAGAGACTTGCCTCAGAATTTGAAATGAAAGACCTTGGCCTAATGCATTATTTCTTAGGTCTTAAGGTATGGAAGAGTCCTGAGTGGATCTTCCTTAACCAAGGGAAGTACATGGTCGAAATCTTGAAGAGATTTGACATGTTGGAATGCAAGTCCATGAATACACCCATGGAAGCAAAGTTGAAGCTGCTGGTCGATACTTCGTCAGAATTGATTGATGCCACACTGTATAAACATATTATTGGATTGCTGATGTACCTGACGAACACCAGACTAGACATTTGTTTTGTCGTGAACACCTTGATTCAGTTTCTGGTGGAACCCAGACGTGTTCACCTAGTGGCTGCAAAACATGTGATGAGGTACCTTAAAGGTACAATAGATTATGGTCTTAGCTATGATGGAGATCATAATTTCACATTGAGTGGATATACTGATGCAGATTGGGCAGGAAGTGTTTATGACAGGAAAAGCACTTCAGGATGCTGTTTCAATTTGGGATTAGCTATGATCTTGTGGTAGAGTAGGAAGCAATCGAGTATTTCTCTCAGCACAGCGGAAGCAGAATACATTGCTACATGTTCTGCTAGCTGTGAATCTATATGGATTCGAAAGTTGCTGACCAACCTATTTGACTTAGAGATAAGAGAAACCTTGATTCTATGTGACAACCAGAGTTGCATAAAGATGAAAGAGAATCCTGTATTCCACGACAGGTCGAAGCACATAGATATCCATTATTATTAGATTCGTGACATGGTACAAAGAGGAGCCTTGAAGCTCCAGTACATTAGCATGGATGAATAGGTTGCTGACGTGTTGACCAAGCCCCTATCTCATGTGAAGTTTGAGTACTTCCGAGATAAGCTTGGCATAGTCCGAAAGGACCTTCCTCGAAAGGGGGAGTAGATGTGATGTTCCTTACTTCTGACCCAGTTTTCAGATGTAAAGAAATATGTGATGTTCCTTGCTTCTGACCCAGTTGTCAGACGTAAAGAAAGATGTGATGTTCCTTGCTTCTGACCCAGTTGTCAGACGTAAAGAAAGATGAGATGTGTTCCTTGCTTCTGACCGAGCAAAGCAAGATGAGATGTGTTCCTTTCTTCTGACCGAGTTGTCCGACGTAAAACAAGATGAGATGTGTTCCTTTCTTCTGACTGAGTTGTCAGATGTAAAGCAAGATGAGATATGTTCCTTGCTTCTGACCTAGTTGTCAGACGTAAAGCAAGATGAGATGTTCCTTGCTTCCGACCTGATGGTTGCGATGTAAAGCAAGATGATGTGTGACTAGTACTCTGCTTTCAGCTGTATAGCTTTGACGTAAAGCCAGTCTAGTATCCTTCTTCCGACTGGATGGTTGTGACATAAATCAGGACGAGTTACTTGCTTCCAGCTTGAGTGTTGTGATGTAAAGCAAGACGATGAGATGAGACTAGTACTGTGCTTCTAGATTGATAGCTATGACGTAAAGCCAGTCTAGTATCTTGCTTCCAGCTTGAGTGCTGTGACATAAATCAAGACATTGAGATGAGACAAGTACTGAGCTTCCAGCTTGATAGCTGTGAGGTAAAGCTAGTTTTGTATTATGATGAGCCAACCTTGTGCTGTGATGATGATGATGTATCGGTTTTTATACTAATACATATTGATGTAGATGATGATGGCATTCCTAGAGAATGATGATGCTGTCGATGAAGAAAACTTCCGATGATTTATAGATATGCCAGTCAGTGTTCCAAGATGATATTGATGATGCTGTCCTCTCACCCACTTGATGCTGTTGATGATGCTGTCCTCTCTCTCTCGCATGATGCTGCCAAAGAATACCCTTCTTGTTAAGGGGGAGTGTTGAAATAATGTAAATGCAAAGAGTATTCTTGTTATTATTAATATATTATTCATAGGATCAATCCCCATTGTGGATTGATCATGTTGGTTATTATAATAGGACCAAATCCCCTTTTTGCGGATTGGTCAAAAGACAATTGTAATAGACAAAATAAGAAGTCGGCCCCAACAGATATTAAAGAGACCCAGAAATATAATAAAGGTGGGTTTACCCACCCAGTTTGAGAAGTCAGAACTTCCAGTGAAAAGACACTTCACATGTGCCAGACTTGTATAAATAAAGGAGACTAGTGCCTCACTTAGACATAACTCACTTGCTCAGTTTGAGAGACAAGTTCAGATTTTCTACCAAAGATGAAGGAGAGAGAGAGTGGTGCATATCTGGGAGAGGACTTTATGTATTAGCATAAAATATCTCTTGGCATTGTATTGGCTATTTATATTAAGGAAGTTTTGCTGGGTTTTCTTCCCCTAGAGGGTTTCCCAGGATAAATGCTGTGTCTCTTGTGATTGTGTATTTCTCAATGATCTTGGATTATGCTATTGTTATCTAATGAAATGAAAACATCTATAATAATGGCTTAAACATTAACAGTACTCAAGTGACATGAATAAGAAATGGTAGTCAAATGCCATGTTCCATACATACTACAATCAACTGAAGATATCCATACAATCCAAGCCTCACATGACGCCGAACACTATACACCGATTCAGGCCTTTGATGAAGTTCAACAATGATCGACATTTCATTTATATCACAACGCGAGTTGACGAGCACAAGCAACAACTTCAGTCCTATTACAAGATGACATAGGAGGACTTAGAGGAGATTACCAAGGAATGGTCTGCTGACCTCCTCATTCCAGTCGACCCTACAGAGATATCCGACATCGATATCCCAGAAGCTACGCAAGATACACTCAGACCTAGAAAAACAAAGAAGACTGATGAAGTACAAGATTTAAGAAGTGCCTCGGTGAAGACTGCTTCCATGTCACTAGCGCAAGGAAGTGATGGTGAAGAGATAGATGGCACAAAACATGAACAAAGGAGAGGCGAAGTAACACTGCCTAGAGACAAGGAGGACCCCTTGAAGAAAAGGAAGGTTTCCCCCTGAAACCTTCCTCCGAGAAGAGATCAAAATCCCCTATAACTAAGATGCAGACCATCCTCACCTCTGATGATTTCAATTTCATCATAGAAACCCTGAACGATGCTTTGCTGGAGATAACAGAGAAGAAAGAATCTAAGCAGGAGGATATGTAAAATAAAATTGAGGCCAAACTCCAGGGAGTGTAGCGGGCACTTCAGTCCAGCCGCATAGTCCCCACTGCGCCTCTATCATTGGGAACACTAGAACTGGGAGATGAGCCAACCCAACTCCACTGGCTCGCTGATACAGTCGAAGATCGCCTTTGACGAGCACAAGAGGAAACAACGCAAGCCACCTAGGATTTGGTACAAGTATAGGGAGTACTTGTAGAACAACGTTGAGCTTCCGAATAGGAAAAGAGTTCTCTCCAAGCGAAGTTCGATGAAGAAAAGGCACTGCTACAACATGGCAAGGAATAGTTTCTCGCTGATCAAATCGAAGTAAAGGAAGCGGTCAACAGAGAACTGCACTCTATGACTATCGTAGAAGTAAAGGCAGAGGATCAAATCATGAATCAAGTAGCACAACTTGAAGAAGTGATCCAACAGCTGCAAAAATGCATCAGAGACCTAGAACTACACATTGTGCCTAAGATTCC
The DNA here is from genome assembly GCA_009831015.1 of Picea engelmannii. Classification (NCBI taxonomy): domain Eukaryota; kingdom Viridiplantae; phylum Streptophyta; class Pinopsida; order Pinales; family Pinaceae; genus Picea; species Picea engelmannii. The sequence goes on from ML805425.1 coordinate 127,694, forward strand.
ACAGGAGGTAAAGGACCAAAGAGAAGCAACTTCTAGGAGTGAAGTTGAAAGGCTAAAGGCCCTGACCTTAGAATGCAAGCAATTCACTGATCACAGTGCCCATACATATGAGAAACTTACCGAGAACCCAAAATTGCAGGCACTAGATTCGAAGCTCTAGGAAGCGAAGCAGTATGCAGAAACACTACAGGCACAGCTGAAATCCCTGACAGCTATGGAGAGAATGAAGAGATCTCAAGAGTAGTGAACCGCCCAACAACAAATCGATACTATCTAGAGTAGAGTTTTGGCTGTACAATGTTTATTCATATACCTAAAGAAAAGAGAAACAAGATGGACCCTTCAGGAAAGAAGGGAATATTTGTGGGATACTGTGAGGTCTCCAAGGCCTTCAGAATATATATACCAGGTCAACATCACATTGAGATCAGCAGGGATGTGACCTTTGATGAAGATGCTGTTGATATTACTAAGACAAGTGAGAGGGGGGGGGTGAATCAATTGTTATTGTGCTTAAACAATTTTAAGTCTATTAATACATTCTTAATCTTTCTTCAAGTGATCATCAACATTATACAACATATGGACAATAAAAGTAATGAGCATCAATCACACATAAGTTATACACTGAGACAAATTTTCACGAGGAAACCCATAAAGGGAGAAAACCTCTTCTTCTTCGAAATGATAGGCAGTCTTTTAAGTTTTGTACATCATCTATAATTGAGCACCAACTCAATGTGAGGCTGCTACCTTTGTTTTACAAGCCGCAACTTGTTTGAGAGCAACGACTCTCTTGTTTCTATAGCACCCACTAGAAGGAAGCACCAATTCCCTTAATGTTCCAACACCAACTGGATGGAAGCACCAACTTCCAGTTACACAGGCTCCAAGTTGTATAACATAGAACACTTGTTCTCCGTTGCACCACCCTGCCACCCTGGTTTCTCTAGCTGCAACTAGATGGAAGCAACAACTCCCTGTGTTCAAGCTTCCAATTGAACCTTTGAGGACAATAGTCCTCCCTAGCACCTCCCAACCACCCTGGAATATTAAATGAATAATTAAACAACCAACTACACAGATAAATCGATTCTTACCACTTCTTCTCTATTCTGTAAATCTGGTCTTCGTCTAACTGTTCTACAATTCTTCTCTTCCTTTGTCTGTTCTGCAATTTTGCTCTGCTTCAACTTGTTTTGTCATTCTGCTCTGCTTCAAGTATTTTCCTCATCTGTTACTCTTCTCTAAGTTTTATCTCACACTGCGCATATTTTCAGTCTCAAACATTCTACTCTACTTCAAGTCTTTTCCTCATCTGTTACTCTTCTCTGATTTTTATGTCACACTGCACATATTTTCAGTCTCACACTGCGCATATATTCAGTCTCAAACATTCTGCTCTACTTCAAGTGTTTTCCTCATCTGTTACTCTTATATGAGTTTTATGTCACACTGCACATATTTTCAGTCTCACACTGTGCATATATTCAGTCTCACACTGCGCATGTTGTCATTTTCCCTTTCTTACAGTTTAATTCATTTTTCGTCCAGAATGACCAACCCCGCACTGTCTGTGTCTTTTTATTTTATGCACAACACCCACAACCATTACACTTCACATATTCTGAGATAAAAGAAAAACCGTCTAAGCAACTGAAACACCAACCGATCAGGAATCATGAATCAGTTTTGCTAACTGATTCATAACTGATGAATTAACTGTGAGAGAGAACAATAGCCCTCCGATCATATTCAAGTTTATCTGCACCGTTGGATTAACTTTATTAATCTTGCCTTTAAATCATGTTTTGACATTTCAACATTCCTGTGGCCAAGTGTCTCGACATTTCATGTTGCGATCTTTGAAACTCCGATACAGAGTTTTTCTATGCTAGCTCCTTCCTCTATATGAACATGGCCATGACCAAGCGCTTATGCGTAAAGTGCTTTTTGTGAATTCACATTTCGTGAATATGGATATGAGGCATCTCGAATCTCCAAGTCGTGATCCCCGAAACCACGAAATGGAGCTTATCTGAACTGAATCCTTCCCTTCTTGTGACCACTGGTGGTGACCATAGGCTATGCCAAAAGGTGCTTCATATTTCATGAGTTTATAAACTTCATCGAGTCTGATCGACGGTTGAAATCTCCATAGATCCGACGGTCTAGATATTATCGTGATCTCACATCTCGCGAGTTTCCACACCATGCTCCGTTGACTCCAAGTCAATGACTTGTCCTATGATTCGACGATCCAGATCTGATCTTAATTTGACGGCTGCGATTAAATCATGATTTCGCATATCACGATTCTAGATATGAGGCATATCGACTCTCCAAGTCGCGATCTACGAAACTCTGAAATGAAGTTGGATCGACGGTCCAGATCACACCTTGATCTGATGGCTGCGATTAAATCGCGATTTCGCATATTGCAATTCTGGAGATGAGGCATCTCGACTCTCCAAGTCACGATCTGCGAAACTCTGAAATGAAGTTGGATCGACGGTCCAGATCACACCTTGATCTGACGGCTACGATTAAATCGCGATTTCAAGAGATTAGGGAACCCCGTTCCTTTGAATTTCCAGTCAGCGACATGATGATCTTTCTCCACGTGTCCTGCCTGAAGATGGACGGTCCTCCTTCTTTCAGGATTTTGTGAGCCCACTTCTCCTTGTACTTTAAAGAACGTGTAGGTTCTCCTTGATCCAACAATGGTCGGATCTCGTGCTTGGATCTAACACCTGAGATATGTCCTCCTCTTCAATGCGATCTTCTTGTCTACATTTAGATCTGATGGCCATCATGAATTCATGATGGGATCCAATGATCCATATCTTATCAAAATTTACGGGCCTTCATCATGCCTGATCAACGGTTCAAATCAATCCTCGATCTGATGGCTGAGGATATTTCACGATTTCGCATATCGCGAGTTCGAGACTCCTGTTGTAATGATCCTTGACATTTCTATCTCCTGATATTTGAAATCCCGATAGCAAAAACTCCGAAATGGAGTTTGACCAACACATTGATCTTGTCATTCGATCATTGTTGTGCTGATGGTCTTCCTCAACTTATCCTCTGTTCCTGTTTTTCCATCGAAGCCATAAATGACAGGAATACGCTGATCTTGCCATCAATGACAAGAATACTCTTCCTGTTAAACATGCCAACCATCATCCTCTACCTTCTGTCTAAAAAACATGCCAACAATCTCCCCCTTTGGCATTGATGGAAACCCCATGATGCAACTACACCACTGAAACAACTTAAAATCATGAAAAAACATGCAACTATACCACTATAACATATACTCTGATCTTAAAAAAACATGCAGCTATACCACTATAACATATACTCTGATCTTCAAATCATCACACTTTCTCCCCCTTTGACATCAATGTCAAAAAAATAACATGCTCCCCCTGAACTGTTGCAGTACATACTCCCCCTGAGATGTTGCATTACATACTCCCCCTGTCAACTATGAGCATCTTGGAAAACACCAGATATTCAATAAGTACTCCCCCTGACCAGGTGAACAGATTAGACACAAGAAATTATAACCCCCAACTTGTGACAAAGATATCCAAAAGGGGTTGCTGCTAATGGTTTAGTAAAGATATCAACAATCTGTTCTGTAGAAGGAATATAATTCAACTGAACAATTTTGTTGGTAACTTGTTCTCTGAGAAAATGGTACTTTATTGGAATATGCTTAGTCTTGGAATGAAGAACAAGATTTTTAGAGACAGTAATAGCACTGGTGTTATCACAGTGAATTGGAATGGGTTTAGTGTAAGTTAACTTCAAATCTACAAGAGTTTGTATCATCCATAAAATTTGTGTGCAGCAAGTAGCAGCAACAATGTATTCTGCCTCTGTAGTTGATAATGAAATGGATCCTTGCTTTTTACTAAGCCATGCAACTAATGAGTCACCTAGAAAGAATGCTCCTCCACTGGTGCTTTTTCTCTCATCAACACAGTTTGCCCAATCTGCATCTGAATAAGCAGTTAACTGAAAACTCTGATTTCTGGGATACCATAGACCATAAGTCATTGTTCCCTTCAAGTATTTGAATATCCTTTTGACAGCTACCAAATGACTTTGTTTAGGAGCAGACTGATAATGACCTACCATTCCAACAACTTGCATTATATCAGGACAAGATGCTGTGATGTACAAAAGACTTCCTATCATAGAGTGATATGACCTTTGATCAACATCAGGTGAGATATCATATTTACTCAGCTTGCAACCAACCACCATAGGTGTACTAACAGGAGAGGAATCCTCCATCTGAAATTTCTTCAACATCTCTTTCAAATATTTTTCTTTAGAAATAAATATTCCTATAGAACTTTGTTTTACTTGTAAGCTAAGAAAATACGATAGTTCTCCTATCATGGACATCTCAAACTCTATTTGCATAGAGTTAGCAAACCACTGGACATATGATTCATTAGTACAACCAAAAATAATATCATCTACATCAACCAAAACAACTAGTAAATTATCACCTTCAGACTTAATGTAAAGGTTACTGTCAACAATACCTTTCTTGAACCCTTTTTCTTGTAAAAATTTGTCCAGTCTATAATACCAAGCTCGTGGTGCTTATTTTAGTCCATATAAAGCCTTCTTCATCTTACAAACATAATTAAGATTATCTGTCAATGAGAATCCTTCAGGTTTCTCCATATATACTTCTTCCTCTAGATCTCCATTAAGAAATGCTGACTTAACATCCATCTGATAAACTTTAAAGTTCCTATTACATGAATAAGAAAGAAACATTCTGATGGCTTCCAATATTGCCACTGGTGCAAAGGTTTCATCAAAGTCTTGACCTTCAACTTGTGCATACCCTTTACAGACCAGTCTGACTTTATTTCTAACAACTTTCCCTTTTTCATTCATTTTATTCTTGAACACCCATTTGGAACCTATTACATTCTTATCTTCAGGTCTAGGGACAAGCTCCCAAGTATTTTTCTTTTCAATTTGATCAAGCTCTTCATTCATTGCTCTAATCCAATCATCATCCT
>ML805425.1:150632-165247 GCA_009831015.1 Picea engelmannii
CAACCACTCTCAACTACTTTCCCATTATTACAAGATATGATCCCTTCAAATCCTCACACATATCTCTCATATATCTTTGATAAGATATTCTAACCAAATCTCCATGATCTTCTCCTTGAAGAGAGGCTTGAATAATTATCTCCCTTGGAATGATGGAAGAGATATTCGAGAAGTCTCTTTGAATTAATCATCCACATATTCCTACACATTACAAAAGCTCACACATAATTGAGATGTATATGAAAACATGTATATTTTCTAATATTTAATCATAAATTCACTTTTAATACTAAAATGAATAAAGTGGAAAATAATAATGTGAAACCCAAATGTATTTATGAAAATGGTATGATGAAGGTTTAATGGGGCGATGAAATGTAAGGAATAGTGAAGGGAAAGGTGGATGAAAATACGACATTTCTGAGTCCCAACACATACTACAATCAACTCAAGATATCCATACAATCCGAGCCTCGCATGACACCGAACACTATACATCGATTCAGGGCTTTGATGAAGTTCAACGTTGATCGCCATTTGATTTATATCACAGCGCGAGCCGATGAGCACACGCAACAACTTTAGTCCTATTACAAGATGACAGAGGAGCACTTAGAGGAGATAACTAAGAAATGGTCTGCTAACCTCCTCATTCCAGCTGACCCTATAGAGATATATGACATCGATAGCCCAGAAGCTACGCAGGATATACTCGGACCTAGAAAAACAAAGAAGATTGATGAAGTACAAGATTTAAGAAGTTCCTTAGTGAAGACTACTTCCATGTCACAAGCGCAAGGAGGTGATGGTGAAGAGATAGATGGAACAAAAGCTGAACAAAGGAGAGGCGAAGTAACACCGCCCAGAGACGAGGAGGACCCCTTGAAGAAAAGGAAGGTTTCCCCCTGAAACCTTCCTCCCAGAAGAGATCAGAATCCCCTATAACTAAGATGAAGACCATCCTCACCTATGATGATTTCAATTTCATCATAGAAACCCTGAACGGTGATTTTCTGGAAATAACAGAGAAGAAAGAATCTAAGCAGGAGGAGATGTACAATAAAATTGAGATCAAACTCCAGGGAGTGCAACATGCACTTCAGTCCAACCGCACAGTCTCGACTGCACCTCTATCATTGAGAACACCAGAATCGAGAGATGAGCCAACCCAACTCCACCATCTCACTGATACAGTCGAAGATCGCCTTTGACGAGCACAAGAGGAAACAACACAAGCTACCCAGGCTTTGGTACAAGGAGTACTTGTAGAACAACGTCGAGATTTTGAACAGGAAAATAGTGCTCTCCAAGCGAAGTTCGATGAAGAAAAGGAACTACTACAACACGGAAAGGAATAGTTTCTCGCTGATCAACTCAAAGTAAAGGAAGCGGTCAACAGAGCACTGCACTCTATGACTGTCATAGAAGTAAAGGTAGAGGATCAAATCATGAAGCAAGTAGTGCAACTTGAAGAAGTGATCCAACAACTGCAACAATGCATTAGAGACCTAGAACTACACATTGTGCCTAAGACCCCACAAGAGGTAAAGGACCAAAGAGAAGCAATTGCCAGGAGCACATTTGAAAGGCTAAAGGCCCTGACCTTAGAATGCAAGAAATTCACTGATCGCAGTGCCCATACATATGAGAAACTTACCGAGAACCCAAAATTGCAGGCACTAGAGTCATAGCTCCAGGAAGTGAAGCAACACACATAAACACTATAGGCACAACTGAAATCCTTGATAATTGTGGAGAGAATGAAGAGATCTCAAGAGCAGCGAACTACCCAACAAAAAATCCATACTATCCAGAGTAGAGTTATGGAGATAACTTAGAAACTCCAACCTGTGAAAGATAAGGCCTATCAGTTGTTTACAGAGGTAGAAGGCCAAGGAGAAGAACTGGAACAGGTTAGCACCGCAAGAGAACAATGCCTTGAAGGACCTATGAATGATGCAGTCATTCAAGAGTTTGCTGAACAAGAGCTTGTAGCATAACGACAAGTCGAAGTAGTTCGAGCCAAGATCGAAGCAGGTCGAGCCAAGCTTGAAGCGTTCGAAGAAGAACTTCCTACATTAGTGTGACTCGGGACGAGTCACATGTGAGTTTTGGGGGCCTATTGTCCCTTGGCCAAGTTTTAGGGGATCTGATCAAGTTTGACCTATTTTGGGACTTCGACAGTCTGTTGAAGGAGAAGCGCAAGATGAAGTGGAGATCACAGATCTCGGGCCCTTTTTTGGGTTCTTCTTGGGTTTTTGGGATTATGTAAGGGGCATGGGATGTTGGCCCATGGGTTTACTCATGTTTAGGCCTATTTTGTAATATATATATATATATATATATATATATATATATATAGATGTCTAGGAAATATAGAGATGTACGAATGGCTAAGTGCTAGATCTATGTGATTGAAGGATTGTAAGCTCTATGCATACTTTGTGAGACTTGCAGAGTTGAGTGCAAGTCATTATAAGAGGCTGTGGAAGGATGTGTACTTAGATCTACCGGGGAAGGAGGATCTAGCGAGTTGCACATATCTCCTTTCCTAGGTGAAGTAGGGTTTTGAGGCTCTGTGCTTGTAACCGATTGATTGAAGACAATAAAGAAGAAGAGTTGGTGAACGTAGCCCCAGGGTCGGGGTGAACCACGTAAACACTGTGTTGTTCCACTTTGTGCTTGTCTTGATGTGTTTATAACTTCTTTTGCTAAGTGATTTGATAGAGATAGATAAATCTGCTTATGCTTTGTGCTAATGATGTGTAATAATGTTAGATCTGATCTATATGAGGGTGATTAGTGCTTGATCTGCTAGATATGACCTTCCTGTTTTGATAAAGTACTTAAATACATCAAATCTGAGTGAATGATGCGATGTTCTGTTCTATCTGCGCAATAGTTATTGGTTGAATATTGATGAACTGTTGATGCTAAGTGCTCTGTTAAGTAATATAATCACAGATCTATGTCCCAACTAAGGTTGCAGACACTTGAGTCCTGCAACCACCCCTGCCTCTACCTCAGGTGAGACTTCATATGCTTTGTAGGTGTTGCCGAAAGGGCCAGTAGTTATGGTTTTGTTGGTGCACTGTTGTAGCGTTGAATCTTAGGTCTGCCTTGTTCCAACAATGAGGTTCTAATGCGCTCCATAGTGAGTACATGTCCCTGAGTTGGAGCCAGATGTTATCCCCTAGCCTAGGGATAACTAAGGATATTATGTCTCAAGGCCCATAAGTCCTAGACATGGATTACCAAGAGACATATTGACTTGAGCCTGGCCCCGGAGGGCCCATGTTTCTTCTTCAATGCCCCCATATTGTTAGCATTAGTAACATCTATCCCATTGACATGGTCCTTCAATATTAGTGGGTCTTGATCCATGAGGTAATGAGTCAGGATATCATAGTATGTGTCACTCTGATTCTCAAAACATTTGAATATGTGCATTTAATTCTTTTTTCTTTTGACGTGTGCTTGGACTTTATTCCTTTTCACTTGTCCACACCTGGGGGGAATGACATGATTCCCTAGAAAGTTGGTTCCCTTAGGATTTGAGTTGTCACTAGGTGGGTTCATGAAAGGTCATCATCCATTCCCACCATACTTATCACTTTTCATCATTTCCCCTCTCATCCATCCCCTGCATTGGTTTGAGCACTGGGTTTTCCAAGCTAAGGGTTGTACCTTGATTTGTGGGAAGAAGGGGCTAAAGGCCTAGAGGGTAAAAGTAGCTAGAAAATTACAAAATCCAAAAGAAAAAAACCTTCAGATGCTTCTCCCACAGATCCCTGAGAAATAAATAAAAGGCTTCTCAACAAGAAATTGAGGGACCCATAAAATAATAAAATCAATACCTAGCTGGAGGATAGGGGTTCTCATCACGAGACAACCTATTAGGTCCATGGACATGTAGCAGTATGACACTACCATTTATCTGGTCACCATGCCAGGTGGCAGAGTAGTGGCTCTTTGTGGCATAGCCAAGAGAAAGGGGTTATCATCACGAGCCAACCTTCTCATCTTCGAGAAATGCTTGTGGGTAACATTGTCACCAGTGGTCACCACACGAGGGAAATGCCCCCTAACTAGTCCCTTGAAAGAAAAAAACAATAAGATAAAAAGGTAAAAGGCATTGAATGGGCTTGGAAACATTTGTTGAAAAGTCAACAAGAAACATGTGTCTAATTTACTTTTCCCTTAAATAAATTGGACAATAAATATTAATCTATTATTTCATTCATAACTGAGTGAGTTGGATTTGTAACATAATTATAAGTGTATTTAAGTGAGTTAAGTTCAGTTGTACTAGTTGTAACTAAACTTGCACTAGTGAGAGTTCAGTAAATCAGTGAACTCACATGCAACTGAAGATTCACCACGATTAACTACATGCATGTCAGATCCAGTGGAGACCCAGTTGAGATAACAGGTGAAAGAGATAGTTTGGTTATCAGTTGTGATTTGATCACACATGCAGTGTATATGCTTATGAGCATGTGCAAACTAGGCAATTGCAATTCATTGTGAGAATTCGAATTGCAGAGTTTGTGCAAAGGAGGCAAGCTGTCTGGACACAAGAATTGGCACATGTATTTGCTGATTTGTGTATGACAGTGTGAAACAATTGTATTATACTGAGAGCTCTTGGATTAGAGTTTTGTATGAGATTGTTTCATGATTCATGATATACATAATATATGATAGTGGGTTTTTTAGCTTTACGCTTTCCCGGAAAAACTTATGTGTTATGTGTTCTTGATATTTCACTTTGTGATTGTGGTTGTGATCATGGTTTAATTTTCCACAAGAATAATAGTAGAATAAATTCTGTATTCAACACTTCCATATAATTGTTAGATCAGGAGAATCGCAAGAAATACTTAATTTGTATTGAAATTTCTACATGGTATCAGAGCCACGGAGGCCACGGAGCCACGGAAGTGAGGTGCGAACATAATTTTATTTTTGCACGTCCCGTCTATAGCAGGGTGCGAACTTTAGTACTATAGACTATGCTCAGTTCTCAAAGAAGAAATTCTCGCAGCCTACTCAAAGGGAGGGTGCGAACTTCATTAACATTCTTGCAGGCTGCTTCAGGGAGAAGTGCGAACTTCCCTCATCCCACAGTGAAGTACAGTGCAAACTTCCCCATAAGGTTCGCAGGCTATACAGTAGCAGGGTGCAGAATTCCTTAGAGAGTTCGTAGGCTAGACATTGGTAGGGTGAGAACTTACCTCAGGCTACTCTCAGGTGGGGTGCGAACCTCCCAGGGAAAGAGGGATTGCAATAGTTGAGTTTTGTGGTTGGATAACATTCGAATTTGCAAGATTTTCTTGGTGCGACAGTTGATTCAAGATTGAAATGTCTTTCAATGGCTTTAGGTTGGAGTATGCACTCGAGGGCAGCTCGAACTACATTGCTTGGAAGGACAGGATGGAAGTAGTACTCGAAGACAATGGCTTGAAGGATTACATTGATAGATATGTTCCTAAGCCGGATGCGACAAACACTGCAAATCTTGATGCATGGAAAAATAAAGTGGCAAAGGTGAGGAGGATTCTATTGGAGGGAGTACGAGACCACATTGTCTCAAGTCTCCATGGGAAAAACACACCACATGCAATGTGGAAGGTTTTGACGGATCTGTTCCAAAACAGTAGCGACCATAGAAAATTGGTGCTCAAAGATAAACTCAGGAAGATCAAGATGGAAAAGGGCGACACCATTCCAAATGATCTCACGAAGTTTGTCCAATGTTGGGATGAGCTTGGAAGTGTGGGAATAACAATCGATGCTGATGATTTGGTGAGCTTGGCGCTCCGAGGACTTCCCAAGAGTTAGCATAGTTATCAAGACTCTGTCAATGGAAGGGAAAAATTGCCGGATTGGGAACGACTATGGTCGGATCTAGTGAAAGAGGAGTTCAGGAAGAATACCAGAGATGGATCTTCATCAAAGCGTGATGATGAAGAAGATTGTGCTTTGACTGCCAAGGCAAGGAAAGGGAAAGGGAATAAATTCCATCCAAAATTTGAGTCTAATGTCAAGAAGATGGATTTTTCCAAAGTGAAGTGTTTTCACTGTCACGAACATGGGCATCTCGCTACTAACTGTCCACAGAAGAAGAAGAACAAGATGGTTGTTGGAGCTGCAACTGGTGAGGCTCTTGTCTCGCAATTTGAACTTGACTTCGCTTTGATAGCATGCATGGATTCAAGTGCATCAAGATCGGTGTGGTATTTGGATAGTGGCGCTTCCTTCCACATGACGGGAGATAAAGAGTCTTTCATTGACTTGGAGGAGAAAGATCTCAGAATGCATATAAAGACGGGAAACGATGGATGATATAGTGCAACTAGTATTGGTACCATTACCTTTCAGAGGGAGTTATGTAAACCATTTCAATTGAAAATTTTTATGCATGTTCCAGGTCTGAAGAAAAACTTGGTCTCAGTCGCAATGTTGGAGGACAAAGGCTATGATTTTTTTAGCAGTGGAAAAGCCTACCTGGGACATAAAGAAACAGGTCAAGTCAAGAAGATAGGGATTCAATTTAAGAATCTCTACATGCTAGAGGTAGATGGCTGCAGTGCCATGATAGGCAAGGCAAAAAAGGTGGTGAGGCGAGATGAGGGCGAATTATGGCACAGACAATTGGGCCATCTTCATCATGGAGCCTTGAAGATCATGCAACAATATCTACTGGACTTCCAAGGGGAACACTTTCTCAGTTATATCAGTGCAAGCGGTGCACCCTGGGGAAGTATGTAAAGTCCACCTTTCATGAAAAGGAGAACCGTGCTTTGGTGATCCTGGAGAGAATTCACATGGACGTGTGTGGACCATTATTGGTTGCTTCAACAACAAAACATAGGTATTATGTTATTTTTTTGGATGAATTTTCTCATAAATGATGGATATTCTTCATGCAGAAGAAGGATCAAACATTCTCAAAGTTCTGTGAGTTTAAAGCATTGGTGGAGAAAGAGTTGGGGAAGAAAGTGAAGGCTCCAAGGAGTGATAATGGTGGAGAATACATCTCTAACGAATTCAAATACTTCTGCAACAGAGAAGGAATTTGAAGAGAACTCATAATGCCTCATAATCCACAGCAAAATGGGGTCACGGAGAGAAAGAATAGAACGATCATGGGTGCAACACGAGCGATGTTGCATGATCAGGGCCTACCAATGTATTTGTGGGAAAAAGCATGAAATACTATGGTTTATGTGCAGAACCGTTGTCCTCATAGAGTAATTGGCATGAGTACACCTGAAGAAGATTTTACTGGTAAGAAACCTGATGTTTCTCATTTTAAATTTTTTGACTCATCTGTTTATGTGCATGTGACCAAGGATTCCAGGAAGAAGCTGGAACTGACTGCTGAAGTTGGGATATTTGTGGGGTACATAGAAACACCCCATAATTATCGTGTGTATTTTCCAAATAGTAAGATGACTGTTATGCGACGGGATATAAAATTCGATGAGGGGAAAGCCATGCGGTTGTCGCTTGAGAGGGAGCTAGACTTGCATGCAGAAGAGGAACTGTTGGTTCCAAAAGATGAGTCTCAAGATGTGGATCAGCCACATGAAGAGGTTCATGAAGTGGAGGAAACCATTCAAGCAAAGCCATCCATCAGAAATTGCAGAAAGCGCACCATGGAAGCTGACAGATTGAGACTAGATGCTGCACAGAATGTAGGAGCCCCTACTTCACAGCACAGACATAGACAATCTCCTGATCGATTTGCTGGATACATGGATCTCATGAGAAAATGTATTGTGATTGAACCATATTACTTTCAGGAAGCAGTGTAGGACCCCACTTGGGTTGATGCTATTGTAGAGGAGTATGACTCCATTGTCAAAAACAGTGCATGGGAAATTTTCCCAAGACCGGTCGACAAATTAGTGGTAGGTTCGAGATGGATCTACAAGGTAAAAAAACCTGCTAATGGGAGTGTTGAGAAATACAAGGCCAGGTTTGTGGCTCGTGGATTCTCACAAATCGAGGGGATAGATTATGATGAGACCTTTGCACCTGTCACAAGGTACTCTTCCATAAGATCCATCCTTGCACTCTCAACACAGATGGGATGGCGCATTCATCAGATGGATGTAAAAACTGCATTCCTCAATAGGATCATTGAGGAAGAAGTGTAAATTGAACAACCAGAAGGTTTTGAGACCTTTGATAGGGAGTCACATGTGTGCAGACTCAAGAGAGAATTGTATGGGCTGAAGCAAGCACCCCGTGATTGGTACACTCAGATAGACAACTATTTCATTGGATTGGGCTTCACCAAAAGTGAAGCGGATGCAAACCTATACCAAATTGTGGTGGACGGTAAGATTTTAATCATTGTACTTTATGTTGATGATTTAATACTGATTGGTGATGAGCATCTGATACACTCATGCAAGGAGGACCTTGCAAAGGATTTTGAGATGAAGGATTTGGGCCTTCTTCATTATTTCCCTAGATTGGAAATATGGCAGCGAGATGGTGAACTTTTTGTGTCTCAAGGAAAGTATGCAAGGGAGATACTGGGTAAGTTTCACATGGAGGGATACAAACCCATGGATACTCCTCTTCCAGGAAACTGGAAGAAAGAGGATGCTACTTCTGGAGAAGTAGTTTATGCTATTGTCTATTGACAATTAGTAGGTTCGCTAATGTATTTAGTGAACACGAGACCGAACATTTTCTATGCGGTTAACCAACTAAGTCAAGCAATGGTTAAGCCTACCAAACTCTTTTGGAAGGTAGGTAAGCATGTCCTGAGATATCTGAAGGGAACATCTAAGTATGGATTATGGTACAGACAAACGGATGAGGTGAAGATGCATGGCTTCACGGATGAAGATTGGGTGGGAAACCCAATGGACAGAAAGAGCACATCAGGGGGGATCTTTAGTATCAGATCTACAACTATTTCTTGGTACAACAGGAAACAAATATCTGTGGCACTTAGTTCAACGGAAGCAGAATACATGGCAATGAATCAAGCTACATGTGAGGCTATCTGGATGAGAAAGATCTTGGTTGGTTTGTTTGATTCTCATTTAGATCCGACAGTGATTTATTGTGATAATCAGAGTTGCATTAAACTCTTGATTAATCCTGTGTTTCATGACAGATCTAAGCATATAGATATCCGGTATCATCATCTCAGAGATTGTATGCAGCGGAAGATCATGTTGCTTCAATACATTCCTACGAAAGATCAGGATGCAGATATTCTGACGAAGGTGCTCACCAAAAGAAAATTCGAATATCATATATACGGGATTGGGGTGAAGGATAATCCCTTTCTTGTTGAGAGGTAGTGTTGAAAAGTCAACAAGAAACATGTGTCTAATTTACTTTTCCCTTAAATAAATTGGACAATAAATATTAATCTATTATTTCATTCATAACTGAGTGAGTTGGATTTGTAACATAATTATAAGTGTAGTTAAGTGAGTTAAGATCAGTTGTACTAGTTGTAACTAAACTTGCACTAGTGAGAGTTCAGTAAATCAATGAACTCACATGCAACTGAAGATTCACCACGGTTAACTACATGCATGTCAGATCCAGTGGAGACCCAGTTGAGATAACAGGTGAAAGGGAAAGTTTGGCTATCAATTGTGATTTGATCACACATGCAGTTGATATGCTTATGAGCATGTGCAAACTAGGCAATTGCAATTCATTGTGAGAATTCGAATTGCAGAGTTTGTGCAAAGGAGGCAAGCTGTCTGGACATAGGAATTGGCACATGTATTTTATGATTTGTGTATGACAGTGTGAGACGATTTTATTGTACTGAGAGATATTGGATTAGAGTTTTGTATGAGATTGTTTCATGATTCATGATATACATAATATATGATAGTGGGGTTTTTAGCTTTACGCTTTCCCAGAAAAACGTCTGTGTTATGTGTTCTTGATATTTCACTTTGTGATTGTGGTTGTGATCATGGTTTAATTTTCCGCAAGAATAATAGTAGAAGCGATTCTGTATTTAACATTGGCATATAATTGTTAGATTAGGAGAATCATAGGAAATACTTAATTTGTATTGAAATTTCTACAACATTTGCATCCATGACAAGGTGCAGTTCACCCTCTTTAGAGGCACCCATTGCTCAAAAATCCCCATACCACCTCATCCACTTGCATGACCTAGATTTTCCTTCACCTAGAAACATTCCACATCCAATGAGAATTACCTCAATGGGACCTCCTGAAACCCTCTCCAAACTTGGCTTGTAGAATAACATAACATCTTTGAGCACTTGTCTGGGAAAGAGGGGTTTTATGCACATGTTTAGATAACTTGATTATTAGACCTGATTGACATTGCTATGATCCTGTGACTTATGAGCCAATGGAGGGTGTACTTGTTGTTGTTGCAGGGCCACACTGGATGGAGATAAACACGGGGAGATGATTAGTTCGAACCTCCATAGGGATAAGATCTCACCAGATGGATGTTGAGACCCCAGCCAGGGGTAGACACATATCAGAGGCTTGGACCAGAGAGAGAGGAGGATGTTCCATCGGAGACAACCTGACAGGGCTGGACCCAGGGGGTATTTCCCTCCCACTATGGTGTTGGCCTTGGAAGGCCCGTGATGTCACCTCTTTTACCCTTGATGTCACCCAACATTTTATTAACACTTTGGAGGCAGTTGTGTGCTAAGTGTCACATGTGGCTTGGTCCAGAGGCCTTGGGAGGCCTAACGTTTTTCTCGTGGAGGCAAACATTTCACTCGAGAGGCCCAAATTCACACTAGAATGGAATGAAGTCACCTTTTCTGCTTGATTTAGGGTTTAATTTGTCATTTTTATGTGAAACTGGATATTACATGTAAACTGGCCATCCCGGCCTTTTTGACCTAATTTGTAAATTAAAGGTCATTGTAACTGTATAAATAAGGGTTTTTCCCCTTGTATTATTTCATAATCTTTCACTCACACTTAATGAGGTCTGAAATTTGCGCCCTACTTAGGGTTTATTGGCTGAAATTTGGTGTGCACTTCTTGAAGGAGGCTAGTTTTGGTGTTTTTTAGCATTTTTCTTGGTGGACAGTCTTCAACTAGGTCTATTACTAGATGATTCTCGGTGAATGTAAGTAAATTTATGCAATTATTCTTCATTTTTATTGGTTATGGTGTATTTATCTTTCATTTCTTCCAATATTATGAAATTTCTAGCTTAAAACCCTAGGAGGTTAAAGCACATGTTATTGTTCTTGCCTTAACAACTTTTCACCTACTAGATTGTGCTAGAAACCATATTTTCTTGAAGCTTTGTGCTAAGGACCTTGCCATTGAAACACCCTAGCATCATTAGCTTCATATAGCCATCATCTACTTCATCCTTGAGCTAAATAAGGAGGAAAACCACTAGGGCCTAGTTTTACCTACTTCCTAGTGGCCATTTCCCCCAGGGTTTAGTGATAGAAGCCTTGGGTTACCAACACTTCAATCATTGACCTTCTTGTCTCTAGCTCTTATATTATCATTTGTTCCTTCAATATTTGCGTTGCTAAAAGTGACTCCATTAACCCTAAAATCACTGATCTAAGCCTTGCACTTGATTTATTGATGAAAACAATTCTCAAAACTTCTACCTCAAGCTATCTACCAACTTTTCCTAACCCTAGAATAAACTAACTTACTAACCTACTTGATGCTGTTACAAAAGTAAGGCACAAACATTTATTTCAGCAATAAAAGCACTTAAAAGAAATTACAAAGTTGATTTATACAATGCCTAATTAGCTTCCGACAACAACTAGTACTTTTCTTTTATTGAAGTCATTATTTTGGGTCATTGTGAAGCTCTTTTAAGGCATTTATTGTGAAGATATTATCTTATAAACATTGCTGTTATAAAATTCTGTTTGCTTCATCATACATCAACTATTTCTTTTATTGATAAGTCCATGGTTTTATGAAGTACTAACATCAAATTGTACTTACAAAAGATATCGTTTTCTTTTTGCTTTGTTCTGGGAAGGTACATCTAAGCACTTCATTACTTCATTGGTTAAAACCTTGGGACTTTCTAATCAATGTGACTTGTGAGAAGGGATACTTTTATAGACACTTTAACCTTTGTCTTCTCAAACTCCCAGGTCACCAGGGATGTCTCCCCTGGGCCATCGATGCTAAATAGAAAGAGGAATCTTATTAAGGTGACAGTGATAGGATAACTTCCTATTATGCCAATTTGCCTCCCTTAGCCTTTCCTTTGGAACAAATACAAATTGTGCGATAATAAGGCTAAGGAAAATTCAATGAAGATACTATCTCACACTTGTTGAAGATGATGTGCACCAAGTTAGTATGAAATGACACACTTAAGGTTTTCTTAAGGAGTAAATGTATGTCTTTTATGTGTTTGTTTAAGGCTTGTATCATGGATGGATTGGCACATGCTCAAGGCATGTCTTGGAGACATTTTGGTACATGGTTGCATATGGTTGAGGTTCATTATTGGTGATATTGATACATGCTTGAGACATATCCTTGGTACTTGGTTTATGGTTGTTATGGTTCATTGTTAGAGACACATATTTGTGATATTGACATATGTATGAAGTACAATTTGTGGTACTTGATTGAGGCACATAATTGAGTTTATGGTACTTGCTTTTGGCATATCTTGTGGTACATGGTTTATGATTGACATATATCATGAGTGATATAGTATATGGTTGAGGTACATATTTTGGGATATGGTATGTACTTTGGATACTTGATGTTGGGCATACATTTTAATTCATGGTCTATGTGAATATGATTTGTTTGATGATGATGATGTATCAATATCAGTAACAATGACAGATACAATGACAATGGAATTGACATATACAATGCCAATTTGATTATCAATATCAGTGGTAGTGACAGGTTAAGTCTACACTTATATTTTAGGGAGGCAATATAGGGAAAAGATAGGGGGTCATAGCCTCTTTCTGGTTGGATATGGAGAACATAGGGGGTTGGAGCCTCCTTCTAGTTGCAATTAGAGAATTTGGGGAGTTGTAACTTCCTTCAGGTTGGAGCTTGTAAATAGGGAGTTGGATCCTCCTTCCAATTGGTGTTGAATAATTTTGAAGTTGGTGCTTCCTACTAATGTAATATTGATATATATAAGAAAATATTTTGTGGTTTTATCCCATTTGGGTTTCCATGCAAAAATCTCTTGTGCACTATGTATAATGTGATATATTGTTGAATGGTACTGTTTATGGTTATATGTTCATGAAATGTTAAATGAAGGCATAAGTGATAATTGTGGATAAATTGATGCATACATATTTTGGTTAAAATTGGTAACAATTGCATAATACTAATTCACCCCCCCCTCTCAATATTCCAATTGGGATTTGCCAATTTACAATTTTTTTTTTCATGCTTAAAGGCTATAGTAAGTCTTGTGGAATTTGTTTTTCCTTGGTCAAAGGAAATAAGGAAGGCCTTCTTATCATTGAGAGGGATGAATTCAAGTAGGACTCTCAAAATAAATGTTATCCAACATAATATGAATGTTTATTAAGGATCCAATGACACTATCTTTAACAAAAAAAAAACTAGAAATGAATAACTATGTTGTTGGTTTTCATTAGTACACTATCATTATCACACATTTTTGAAGAACGTGATGTAGTGCTAAATAATATATTTTGAAGGGGATCCTTTTGTTTGACATTATAACTATTGAAAAATCTTGCACAAGGGCCATGTATGTGGAATCCAAAGGGAAACATGTGAAAATAACCTCCCTTGTTAAGAATTCAGCTAGATCTACTAAATGCTTTGGAAACACGTGTCCACTAATTTAGGTATTAAGAACTTCAGTGGATGTTTTTTATTGTTTAGTCGGATGACATTATAGTTTTTAGTATCTAGATCATGCACAATACTTAGAGATAGTACTTTGAAATATTTGAACTCATAAGTTTATTTCTAACATGATGATGAAATGTTGTAAAAAAAATACTTTTGTACTCAGTTTGTGGTTGGTGGAGGTAAACTCTACATATAACTCAAAAGAGATTATGATCATTATGAACTTGAAACCTTTGAAAAATTTGCTTGAATAAGGGTCTTCATGGGCCTAGACACCTATTTGATGAACCTTGAGTGCGTTTTAAACATCACTTATCCCTTAATGCATTATCTAGAGGAAGAAGAGATTTCAATGGATTTCAACTTGGGAGTAAGCATGTCTAGAGAAAAACATAATGGACTAGTTTTAGGTCAAATTTTTTTTACCGCATTGATTTTAGGTGTACCAAACCTCTTATTTCCCTTTTAGATCGAGGATAATGGTTACTACTATATTATTGGAATAATGTTAACGCAACAAGGGAGGCTAGTAGCCTATCATGCAAGCTATTGTTGATATTACCCCTCCTATGACAAGGAGATACATGCCATAGTAATGAGCGGTAAAGAGGTAGATGCACTACTTGTTGGAGAAGGAGATTCTTAGATCACATGCCATTGCAATTACTATAGACTAAGTTGTGACAATGGAATTTAGGTCGTTGGATTTTTTGCAACAATTCAATCTAGTGATCAACATAGAAAATGTATATAAAATT
>ML805425.1:172784-183249 GCA_009831015.1 Picea engelmannii
GCCTTGTAAAAGTATATTGTAATTTCATTGTAAATCTGGACCATTCATTATAAGGTCGCAGATCTAATGGTAGAGATTATGTTAGGGTTTTTTTCCCTAGAAGGCAACCCTCTTTTATGAGGGAAATGTATTACGGCTATGGACGATGGCGAATATTGTATTTTGAGAGAGGAGATTGTGAGAGAAATAAAAGGAAGTTACATCGGGTTTTGTTGTAGGTTGTATCCCTTCATTTGTTGGATAATAATAAAGGAAGGACCTGGCAATTTCTCTGGTGGACGTAGCCCACACTGGGTGAACCACGTAAATCTGTGTCTCTCTTGTATTGTGTGTCTTCTGTGTTTTGTTTCTGCATTTGTCTTATTTTATTGCTCCGCGGTCCTATTTTTCTAACAGATAAGGCATATGCCACCACATTATTTTTCCCTTTGACATAATCAATGTCAAAGTTGTATGCTTGGATTTTTCTTACCCACTTTTGTTTAACTTCATTAAAATCCTTCTGGAAAGGAAGTATTTGAGATTGTTATCGTCAGTTTTGACCACAAATTTCTCTCCCACTAGATATTGTATGAATTTGGTGAGAGCATGAATTATGGCTAGCATTTATTTGCCATAAATGGTATATATAATTTCATTACCCCTCAATTTATGACTCTCATAGGCAATAGGATGCATATTATGCATGATCACTTCTCCAACACCTTCCCCAGATACATCACATTCTAAAATGAAAGGTTGAGAGAAATCAGGTAAAGATAACATAGGACAAGTACTCATCACCTTGTTCATTTTCTCAAATGTCGACTAGGCTTCATCATTCCAGTCAAAGGCTCCCTTTTTGGTCAAATCAATTAGAGGTGCACAAAGTTGGGAGAGCCCTTTGACAATTTTTTTCTAGTAACTGCAAATGCCAAGAAAACTTTTAAGTTATGTAAGCATCCTAGGTGTGGGCCAATTAATGATATCTTGAATCTTCTGGTCGTGAACTTGTACCCCTTTTTCTCCAATAATGTGTCCCAAGTAGAGGACCTATGCAATTCCAATATCACATTTTTATTCTTTGGCATATAGATACTTCTCCTCCATAATTCTCAAAATGTGGTCCACATGTTTGAGATGCTCTTCCCAAGTTTTGATGTAAATCAACAAATCATCAAAAAAGACAAGCAGATATTTTTTTAGTTGCTTGTTAAACAAATGATTCATTCAGCGTTGAAAGGTAGTTGGTGCATTGGTAAGACCAAAAGGCATAACAAGGAACTCATAGTGTCCAAAAAGGCATCTAAAGGTTGTCTTGTGTATGTCTTTCTCCCTCATCCTGATTTTATGGTATCCAGAGCTCAAATAAATTTTGGTGAAGTATATTTCCCCATGCAGTTCATCCAATAGTTCATCTATCATGGGAATGGGGTATATGTTCTTGATGGTTCTCTTATTCAATGCTTTGTAATATATTCACATTTGCATAGTTCCATCCTTCTTTTTTACCAACACAATTGATGATGTGAATGGGCTTGAACTTGTTCTGGTATGCCCCATGGCTAGTAATTCTTTGATGGAACTTTCTATCTCATCCTTGTGCTTCTTGGGATGTCTATAAAGGCTAGTGATGACCATTTTGGACCCTTCTTCCAATTATATAATATGTTCAAACCCCCTGTCTGGTGGTTTCCATGGAGGAATAGGTTCAAATACCCTTTTGTGCTTGTGAAGGATCCTTTGTATGTTTGGATGGTAGTGTTTGTTTGTTCAAATACAAATACTATCTCTTCTCGCCTAAATATGGCATGCATGTTTTTGGTTTTCATCACTCTAGGAGAATCCCCTGTCATCCCTTTAAGTCTGACTTTGTTTTCCTTCTTCTATGTTGAAGGACATTTCCATGGTTTTGTAATTAGTGGTGATTGGCCCCAAGGTGCTAAGCCACTGCACACCTAAAATGATATTTGTGTCTGGAATTTCCACCACATAAAAGTATTGTATCAAAGTGTATATGCCCAATGTCAAGCTCATATGTGGAATGTACCAATCACAAGTAATAGTGCGCCCTCCTACCACTTCAACCAAGAATCCCTCATAATCAATTGTGGGGATATTATTCCTCTCTAGCATATCCATGTCAATGAAATTATGATAAGCCCCACCATCTATCAACATTTTTTACCTTGGTCCTTGTACAATTCCCTTTATCTGAAAGGTGTTAAATTTAGGCACCCCACTCATAGAGGCAATGGTGACCTTATTGAGTCCTACATCAAGGGGTAAGGATTTCCCACTACCTTCTGCATGTAAGGCCTCATCTTCCTCCTTGTGGTTGGTCTGCATAGCATGGATAGCTCCACCTCCTTCATCATTTGTCTCCTCTTCACTGTCAGATATCACTTCTATATAGTGAATACTTCCCTTGCCCAAACACCTATGACCTAGATGCCAAGGTTCTTTGCAAGTGAAAAAAAGTTGTTTCCTTCGTAAATTCCTTCTTGTGGCTTCATCCAACTTCCCATTTCAATTTTCTATTGGCTTAATGTCACGACCCCTAGGAATGATAGAATGTTTGGGTGTGAATTGAGTTTTATTTTCTTCCCCAACTAAATCTCTAGTACACTCAATAGAATCTTGCAAGGTCACAGGCTTAAGAGCCTTAACCCATCCTCTTACTGGTTCATATAGTTCATCTATAAAAAAAACATAATTAATCTAGATTATGCCATATCCAGAACCATCATTGATACTCTTTGAAACTCCTCAATAAAGGCCTTAGCTGAACTTGTTTTATTAAGTTATGTAAGCTCCCTTAAAGGATGATCTGGGTCTCCTTTATCAAATCTGTCAAAGAGCCTTTGCATTAATTATTGATAAGAGGTGATGTGTCCATGACCAAAGGTGGTCATTCCATGGAACCACCATTCATGTGTCTTCCCCATCAGATATAAAGTTGAAAACTTGATAGCTTCCATTTCCTCCATAGGATTCAATTGGAGGTAAGAATCCATCTTTTGCACCCATGTTGTAACCTGGATGCGATCTAAACCATCAAATGTGGGTAGCTCGATTATTCCATCCCTTCTTCCAAGCTCACTAACACATCTATAGTGCTCCTTGGATCTCCTTTTCATCTTCAAGTGGAAATACTCTCCCATAGAAACATGTCTTTTTAATCTTGTGCTCATGGAATTGTATTCCCTTTCTCTAGTTTCCCACTCATTACCAAAACTTTTTTAATCCAAGGCATTAGCTTCCCTCCTTTGTGTATCTAGGAAGGTAGGCATATGCGGCCTATGGGTGGTCCTCCTAGCTATGTGAAATGGAATTGATATTCCATAATTTTTCCCATGCTCCCCCACATGACCTTTATGTATGGACTCTTCATGATTTCCATTTCCCCCACGAGATCCACTAGCATCATGAATTCCACCAAACAAGGGTGGGTATTTACCATGTATTTGTTCCATCAAATATTAAGAGAGAATACCCTGATGTTTACTGTGTTCCTCTAGAAAGGCTATCGTTTTGTCTTTCCCTCTTTGAAAACTAGTGAAGGATAGTTTAAGTTCTTCTTGAACCAAAGATAGGTAGTTTTTCATTTCCTCAAGGTTGCGCTGCATAGATTCCTGATTGTTCTGTAGTGCATTTTTCATTGTCTGGGATACCTTTTCAGTCAACATTTCAGCCTCTTCATATGTAACATTTTTTGTTTCATGAATCTCTCCCATACTAACTTATGGATCTACCCCTTCTAGAATACATGTTATTGGTTTTCCCCCACGGCCTCTTCTCATGGTCATTTGCATTTTGCACAGGCTGGCGAAGGAAATTTGCTCTAATACCACTATAATTTTCCCAAGCAATTTTGGCCAGGAACCAAGGTTTTATGTTTGGTGCTTGGTGTTTTTTTTTGTAGTTTTTTTATTACAGAAAGATGTGTTGAAGTGTTTTGTTGAGTTTTATTGCATAGATGAAATCACAACAAGTCTAGAACACAAGATAATGAAACAAATACACAAACAAAGATAACAAGCTTTAGATCTGACCTTTATTTAATAATATAAGTGATCTTCGTACATGGATCTGAAGATATGGTACAATATAGAAATATATAGAACCTCTTGAAGCTTCCCCAATTTAATATGGATTATTACAAGATCAATGTGTCTTCCTTTACAACTGGAACCCTCAGATTTTAGTTGGTAACTCTCCGTATGTCTATATATGGGACAGGTACAGCCCTGGATGGATGGATAAACTCAATATTTTGGCCCTCTAGTCAATGACTTCTAAATAGCTCCAAAATACATTCAAAATGTAGATCAGGTGCCAAGTATATGTATGGGAGAAAGCTAGGGTTAAAACCCTTGATTCCTCCTCCATATCTCTAAGCCTCCTTAATGAGAGTTGTTCCCTCCTTCATAAATTCATCCAAGCCACCAAAAATCATATAATAAGAGAAACCCTGAAGTAAAGGCTTCAAAAGGGAACTATGACCCTAGCAATGAACCCTGTAAAAGGTGGAAAGGTTGATCTAGCCTCCCTAGAGAAAATAGAACACTTCTTCCATTGGAGTTGTGCCCCACTACTGGAAAATACTTCAAATATGTTCCCTAGCCTCCAAATTCTAAGTGATGAATATGTATGGATATAATGGCAAGGGATGGATCTTGCACCTTCTTGGCCAAGCTTGCACCAGGAACGAAGGAATCTTTCACCTCCTTGCTGGCCTCTATGGTTTATTGACCCAAAACCCTCAAAATGTAAGTTGTAGAGCTCAAGTGATCACAATGAGAAAACAGACAAGAATGAGGAGTGAGGCACCTCCTCTCTCTTTTATACCTCCCAATCTAATTCTCAGTTAAGTTTCCTTATTTTCTTCTTACTATGGTTGTGATTTTATTTTTCACTTAAGTTACCTTCACCTTTTCTTTTCTTCTTGAAAGTCACTTTTTAATAAAATTACTTTAATTCCTTAAGTGACTTTTATTGCCTCAACCCCTTTTTACCCATGGGACTATATCCTAGAGGGGTGACTAGACTACTTAGTCCATATTTGTTATAAATGGCATGCTTGTTTTCTAGAATAATGGCATTACAAAACCATACTGATAAATGGCATGCTTGTTTTCTAGAATAATTGGACAAGAATATACGACCACTATTCCTAATCTTGCTTTGTGCATACTATATTTCTCAATCCATGAGAATTTCGCCTTTGACTAGGAAAGAATTATTTCATGTAAGTTATCTTTTCAATTGGGAAATTTTTGAAAAAATAAAAAAAATTACATTTCTTCATATTTGATTTTCATCATGACTTACTGTCACATGTTCAATGGCCTTCCCTTGGCTAAAAATATTAATTGTATATTTGACCTTGTGCAAATGTGGTACCCCGCACTTTGGGGAAAAAAAGTTTCATATCTCTTCTATGAAATCCACAATGCTTTTATCGTTTCTTTCAAAAGGATAATCCATGGACCCGGTACATCAAGATTATCCCTGCAAGCTGCATATTTTTTAGTCGGGAAAGGAGATTTTGAAGCCATGGAAAATTTTAGTGTTATCAGACTATATTGTTCGCATGATAAACCTTCATATCTACGATACTATGTTTCTAATAAAATATTTATATTTGAGATATGTAAACAATATAAATTTTGGGCTCACTTCTTCAACGAGAAAAGGAAATAATAGTTCATCCCATTACCATGGAAAATTGGGGAAATAATTGTAAAAAGCATTGCCCATCTTGATGAAATCTCAAATCAATTTGATTTATTCAATCTAAAGAAATCAAATGAAATCAAGGGTTTCTACCCTAATCACTTATTCATGACACACATCACATCAGTAGGATATAGTGTGTCATTTTGCAAAACATTCTTATTTGGAAAAGAAGAAGGTGACAGTCAAAACCCTCAAGGTTTACCTGTGGAAAAATTGAAAGAATATATTGAGATAGTCATAAGTACAAATTATCAACATAGACATTGAGGAAGATTTGTAAATGAGAGAAGTTCACAGTCCCCAATTTATTCTCAAAAAAATGGCCTACCCAAAGGAAAACCACATAATTTAGTTCAAGAAAAAAGAAAGTATTTGATTGATAATTCCAATGACGGAGGAGAACAAAACCCTCCTAAAGGAAATATTGATAAGACACACAAAATCCCAAGTGCTAGTAAGAGGAAGAGAGGTATGACTAAAGAGGGAGAAAATGGAGACATACTTGGATATGAAATTGTCCCGAAAGACATGGAACTCAATGTAAACATTGAAGAAATAGAATATGTAGGTGAAGAACATATATTACAATAAATAATAACAATTGCAAGGGAATTGGCTGCTCAAGATCCAATCGTATTTGAATAATAATCCCTTACACTGCATCGCTCTACATTCAAAAAAATGCAAGAAAGTTAATTATAGAAAAGGTGAATTCAAAAATAAGAAAATTCAAGAAAAATGGAATTCAAAATTTGGTTTTCAAGGGGTTCCACTCTCAAAGGTCATAGAATTCTATGAGGCCACAGGAGAAGCTTTAAAATTTCAATTAGAGATATAGAAAATGAAAATGCAATTCTAAAAGATAGAGTTACAGAATTGGAAAATGTGTTAATGCCCCCACTAATGTTTTCCAGTCCTATTGCCACCATACAGCTCTTGATAACTCTTGAAGGAATACCAAAATCAAGTTCAAGATTAAAAGGAACATCGAGTTTTCTATCTACCATCAGGAGATATGCCAGTGACAATATCCAAAAGAGGATGTCCTTGATTCTTGAAACCTGGGAGTTGTCAACAAGGTTTCTCCATTTGGGCTCGCGAACAACACATTGCAGGTAGTATATTCAAGCAAACCTTGAAAACGAAGAAGAATTTTACAAAGGGGTTATTTCTACTTTTAGTGCAAGAGTTTCAAGTCTTAGTCAATTCTGGAGAAAAGAAGAGGATTTTCCTTCGGAATCCATTTAAAACAATTAAAGGAATGTTGGCTCAAGAGAATCAAAAGCTTAAACAAAATGTTAACTGAGTGTGATGTCATAAGTGTAAAAAGAGGTGAATTATATTTAAAGTTGATCGATTTAGAACTAGTCGGGTCAACTAAATATGTGGATAATCCACATTTAATTATGAATCCAATACTCCTATCAAAGGAACAAATGGAAGAAAAGTTCAACAACCTGACCGAATATTCAGAGACAGAGGTAGAGAGTTGGTCAGTCTGTTATGTGAACAAAAATGATGATATTGAGGATACTCTCCATCAACTCTCGATGGATTTTAAAGATCTTGAAACTTCATTATTTGATATTAAAGTGAGACAATAAATAACGGTGGCACCAATGAGAGAATATATCGTATTTAAATAATGCTTTAATTAAAATAATTGAATCAAATCAGGAGGAAGAAGTTGCAACCGGTCAGGTAGTTCCAGCAAAAGAAAGTATAAAGGACATCCCAGCCAACAAATAAGAGAAGAGAGAGAATCCATCATAGTAAGTTAAGAGGTCATTTTTCATAATTCCTTGTCTTCTATACTTCTTTCTTAGAAATCATACAGTTATGTATTTTCATTCTCTGAAAAATCACAGTCAATCATTAATCATTTTCCTCTTTTTCTTACAGGTCCATGTCTATATTTTAAAGTTCCAAAGCAGCCCCATCCCATTGTGTTTGGACGAATGCTTCATTTTAATTTTACATTTCATTGTAAAACCAGATAATTATTTTTTGAACTCCCCATAAAATTATCTCGAGGTATAAATTCAATGATTTCTCAGACTTTGGAACTTCTAAGTATGAGATTTTAGGAGTGTGCCTATCATATTCTCTTTTAGATTTAAATGTGATACTCATTTAAAGTTCTCTAAATTGTGGCCTTATATATTTTATGTCTTAGGATATGATCAAATCTTTCTTATATTGCGATGGATGTAAGAAATATGTTAATCTTTTATGATTTTTTCTTTACTTCTATATAATACTATAAAGATATCATATTTCTATTTTGAATAAGTTCTTGGTCCTTTTCTCAAGAATGTTTCTTTTGTGAATATATTTTTTATATATTTTAAATTGTATTTGTGTAATTCCTTTTAAGAAATAGTAGAGGAGCACCATGTCTTTAAAAATGCATGGGGATTTATACTCGTAAGTTTTTTGTTGAGATATTGAACCATCTGAACATCAACAGTGCATTACATGCCCAGATCCTGGTGGGAATGATGTTCTTCTACCTGTGAAAAATAGTAGTGGGCATGATGTTCTTCTACCTATGAAAAGGATTGGTGGGAAAGATGTTCAACTTAAGAATAAGGCTGGAGCCGAGGCTATGGGGGTTAAAAACCTAGTTCTAAAAATTGGGTTCCCTGAGGAGGATAGTATTCTTTGGTGTTGGGAGGATTGGTAGAGTCTAAAGTGGGAATGTTATTTATTCAAGATGATTTAATCACCAACCGTGAATGGATAATGTATCTTATTGGACATGATGCTTATGATGAACTTGTGAGTAGCACATTTGAGAGGTGCGGGATTGACATTCACCTTTCCATCAATTCACACCATCAACGATGATTGCCATATGGTTTGGTTAATGAAAAATCTAGTAGAAATGGTGAACAAAGGTAAGCCATCGAGGTGAGATGGGATAAAGCTTACACTACATGTTTTTTACATAGTACATTAGTTGTAGCAGATAGCACATTGGTGGTAGGATACAATTAATAATATTAAATGAAATATGTGACAATTTTTCATCATCTCCTTGATTTTTAAAATTTAAGAAAATAAATTTGTCACATTTGTGTCACATATACCAATAATATATCAAATAATTAATATTATTTTTAATCATTAAATAATATTTTAAAAGAAAATTGAAGTTAAACATTAGGAAATGAATTATTTGGATAGAAACTAATTGAAATTCAAACAATGTTAACTCTCAAGCAACTACCATATTCTTTTTCATAGGCATGAATAATAGACATTAATACAATGTCTAACAATTATTGCAAGTCATACAACTAAACTTTCTATCGGAAATGGAATTCCAAGAATCATAAAACTGATAAGGTTAAATTCCCAATCTTTTCATCTTCCTTTCTAGAATTTCATTGTGGTTTTCCATATTCTACAATCAAGTATTATCTACCCTTTTGTTATGGAACTTCAATCCCCAAATCATTGGATTGCAATTTATTCATCCCTGCAACATTACATTTGAAGGTCTCCAATACTTGCAACATTGTAACCTTGTTTTTGGATTCTTCAATCAACACAATATGTATTATTATCTCCGTCCAATTTACAACCCCACAGTGCCTTGATCAACGATTGCAACTTGTATTGAAATATGTCTAAACCTTGCAAACTTGGGGCACAATCTTGTTTAGCTTGAGTAACTCTACCATATGATGCATGTGCACCCCCTTAACATTCAATTGCTTTCATCGACAACATTGCAACCTACATTTGTAGTGACATGGGATACTACAACATTATGTCACAACATCATTGTTTATGTTCTCAGAAAGTTTTTTAAGTGTGGCCAAAAATGATTATTATATATGGATCAACCCTTTCCCACTTCAGGTTGATGGCCACCACCAAATTTCAATTGTAGGAATCTCTCATGTACTTCTTGTTTAGTATACTAATTACTTACCTTAAAGAATTATCCATTTTTACCAATGCAAAACAATTAAACTCCACATTGCTTAGTGGTCCTAACTCTTCTCTACAAACTTGATCCTATTGTAACATTTGATTATTTGGATAGCCTTAATTTTTCTATTTCGTTTCAAGATCTCCTTACTAGACTCTTCATCTAATAAGAAGGTTCCAATGAATTCAATTGGTCAACATTCAAAATGGAATAAATAACCATGTTTGAGTATATTTCCAATGAGTGTGTTCTATTCAATCTTTTCCAAAATCTTGGAAGGCCCATATCTAATGTGTATAACTTTTCATTTTCAGCATCAAAATATTTATTTTTATAAGGAAAACTAGATAGTTTCCAAACTGAAAGGCATTTTCAAATGTGGTTCATACAATTCCTTTTGCTTGAAATTTGTAAAATTTCATTTGCACATGCCCTAGATCTGATGAATCCTCTTGACAAATTTCATATTCTACAATTGATCATTATTCTCTTGCATGCTACCCTATTCTAACACCTAAAAGGCCTATGTCAAAAAGGTTGTGGAAGAAAAACTCAAAGGAGACATCTCATATGATATGTGTGTATATTCTCATTTTATGTCATGGGATGACTATGATTATAACCTCAAAACAACTACACCAATGTCTAATTCTTGGAGTCATATTACCTATCCATTTGTGGGTGAAAGGATTTACCCACTTTTATTTTTTATACATGAGACACCATAAATTAATTTGAGGACTCTTAGAACACATTCTCTCTAGAAAATATGATAAACCAATAATTAATTTGAGGACTCTT
>ML805426.1:29828-40972 GCA_009831015.1 Picea engelmannii
CCCCCAACCCCACGAGTGAGTTTTATCTAAGATAATCAACTTCTTGATCATGTGATTTACAAGAGAAAATCAAGTTCACTCAATTGATACCAAGTAGACAAATTTTGGGGGGCTCCTTATGAATATTCCTTGGCTTTGAATCTTAGTAGCCTAGAAACTAAAATTGCATGAATTGAAATACCAAGCCATCCACGTGGCGAGATCACATATTGCTTTTGCAAGCGTGTCTCTTGGTCAACAAAAATTTAAATCTAGCTAAATTATATAATATATAAATATGTGTATAGATATAAATATAATAGCTAGATAATAAAGTATTTTTGGTTTTTTTTTCATGGGCCAAACCTCGGCCTTCGTTTTCAAGTTTTTTGCATATTTTCGTGTTTTTTTTGTTTCTTTATTTTTGAATGGCCCCTTTAGGGGTAGCAACCTAAAATTTAGAAAATGAGAAAATAAACAATGCAAATGAATATCAGTTCACCCTCCTTACTAAACTTGACACTAACCATAGTAGGTACGATGGAAGTGAAACCCAACCATCACCCATTGGCAGGGTTATGTGCCTTTCTTCCTTCATCTCAAGTGGCATGGTACTCGAATAAATTCAATCAAGGACAAACTAAAAACATATGTTATTCAACCCAAAGGAATGGGGTTGAATCTCTTTGCGGGTCGCATAGCCGCCATATGCATGAGAGTCTCAACTAGTTCCTTGTTTGGTGAATTGAAATTATCTAATAAAGTTTTAAAAAAAATGGTGATATACAAAGAGAAAATTCAAATTGTTTATGAACAAAAAATTACATGAAAAAGCATAAATTTCTTTACATAAGCATGGTATAATAACACTTAAGCATGTGCAAGGTTTGTGAAACTAAGTGAAATCAAAATAAGTGTGAAATTCAGAGTAGGGGAGGGATTTCACAGGTTTTTCCTTATGTTTTTGCTTGTTTTCATGTTGGTATCTTTTCCTCAAACAGTTCTTCAATTGGTTCTCGATAACTTAGGAGAAGTAGAACAGGAAATCGGTTAACTCCTAACGGGTAAGCAATGAAATTTTAGTGATTTTAAATAACATAATTGAACTAAATAAAATAGAAAATTCTAAATGAAAGCAATATAACAACCAACTAAGATGGTTGTCCCAGAAGGGTAAATTGACCAGATTGGTCAATTTTCCTATTTAGGACAGCAATATAAATAGAAGAAAATTTAGGAAAAAAGAAAAGTGAAATGAGACAAGATAGAAAATAATAACCAATAAATAAAAAAGGAGTTTGAGGGTTATCTAAAGGGACCCCTAGACATCCTAACCACTAACTAAGGCTGAATATATGTATATCCTTTGTTAAATATGCACAAAACCACTTTAAACCATTTAAATATAGTTGTTAGTAAATGAAAACCAACAAGCTACACCCAAGGAAGTAACAAGACATACCTACCAAACCAATCCCTCTTGGAGATAGCTAACATAGAAATTATTTACTACTACCCCTCAACCCTTAACTAACAAGCAGAAAATTCCAACAATCGAAAGGAGAGCTATTACAAACAAACACTAAGACTCCTTAAAGAAAATTCAACATAGCTTTTGTGTTGTATTCAACCGGACTCCCTTTGTAAAAACCCTTCCTCTTATTTATAATGGAGATCAGAAGGCTAGGGTTAGGTCATAAGACACTTGTCACTTTTGGAAAAGTGACAATCAGACCAACCCTTAAGTGTTTTTTCCTTATCCAAAAAAGAAATCAAATCTGATTTGATTTTATACTTTAATTACGATATTTAATTAAAAAAGAAAATCTTTTGGGAAATAAACTTTTTACAAAAGGTCATTTGGGAAAATGACAAAATTGAGGTGCCACCTCATCATTTTTCTTGGGATTTGTGCCACCCCAATGAAAAATTGAATTTTGCCCTATTTTGTAGTTGTAAATGAGGTGGATTCATGGTGTCCAATGCCATCAATGGCTACCAGATTCACCAAGATGAAGGCCCAAGGCTTGGGGAACAACTGGGATGCTTTGGAGGGAATGGGGGTCTTGGGTTTGTCATTGAATGTAAGAAAATTCTTGGTGTTCAGGAACTTTTTAGACCTTACTTACCCCCCCCCCCTCCCCCCCTTTCTGCATGTAAGTACCCCTAAGCATCAGTTAAGGAATGCCTCAATTCGGGCTTGATTTAATGAAGAGACACCCTAGTCCTGAAACTCGGAAGGTTTTTCCATAATACTTGTTGACGCTTGAATCCATTAGGACCGAAACGGAAACCTCACGAGGATGTGAAACCCCTTTATTTTTTATAGAGGTGGTACTCCTCTATTGATTTTCTTGAGATTTTTAAATATTCAAAATGTTGGACTTGACAGAAGTTCATCGTAGTAATTCAAAGAAACAAAAATATTACAATTGTAATATCCCTCAACCAAACCCAATTGTAAAAGTAATATAAATATACTTAAGTTGGTGAGTTGTTTTGACCTCATTTGATAATGCACATCATGTGGCAAAGTGCGCACATGAACTGTGCAGTAAAATGATGTAATATGCACATCGCAAGATATTGGGCGCAGTAACTAAAGTGGTGGATATCGTGCGCAGTAACTAAAGTTTGTGCAACCCTGAGGATAGTGGATACCGCGCACAGTAACTAAAGTGCGCACAATACTAAGGTCAGTGAACCTTTATGTATATGATATGCATTATAGGCTAGTGAGCCAGTATTATAAGCCAGAATGCTTATGTTTTGGTATTAGGATGGAACGCCTAGATGTCAAGGGCCAATACGCCTACTTTGTACATGACTCATGATTAATATAAAATACATCATTGCATGCAGACTGACCACAATAAAAGAGATGGGGGACTGAACTTCACCAGTTAGGTAAAGGGAGGGCCAAAAGTCAAGGGAATATTATATTAATATTTCCTATAACATAAAGTATGGATAATTATTTTATCCTAAGTTCTAAAGTTGGGGACAAGTGGACAAAAGTAACCTCTGATATGAAAAGTGTCAAGTTGGGGACATGCATTCATATCATGGGGAAACTTGGCCCATTGGTAGTTTTTCTCAGGGAGACCTTACGAACGGGGGGGGGGGATGACCATCATTCGAACCATCACTTTTCACGAAGAGTTCACAGTGATTCTGAAACACACTCAGTTATCCAGTCAATCATTCCATGACCATTTCACTCATACATTTCGTTATCCTTGAGACAACCATTTTTACCTTTCTGAAGCCTGTTTTTGCACCCTTTTTGGTTGGTGTACTTGGTTAGCTTGGAGCGAGATTGAAGAAGTGGGTTGTCAGGCCCATGAGAAGTTCTCTGGACAAGAGAATTGTTGGGGATTGATTTATGAAGGTGCTAAACTGCAGCTACAGCACTCTGAGACTTATGGTTCGGCCTGTTGTTGAAGCTCTGGAAGGGAAGTGGGGAAGTCGAGGGACTGTTGAGCAAAGAAGGGGCACACTTCCTTGGGTGGTACATGCATGTGGGAAATGAGAATTTGTAGGTTGTTAGTTGAGTGAGCACCTGAGATGGATTATTTCCTATTGTCCATGAACCTTAGCCTAGATAGGAATCCCTTTACCCTGGGTGGAGTTCAGTCCCATCTCAGGGGTGACTCACTGTTGAGAGTGATGAACAGTGTAGTTTATGGCTGGGAGGTTCATGGGCGTTCTATAAGAAGTTGGTGATAGTCTTTCTAACATAAGTACCAATTGTATGATATATTGATATGTTGTTTTGTTATTACATGCCTATGTTATGATTTTATCATATATGTGATTATGATTTTTTGTGTGCTTATGGGTAATTTCCTGTAAATGATGCATATCGGTAGTTACTGTTATTTCAATATAAGAGTCATATGTTATAGAAAATAATTGTTTGTTTATGTTTAGATGTAAATATTTTGCGAGCGTGTTTTATGTATATGTTTTAGTTGCATGCAGTCTAAAGAGTAAACTTATGTAGCATTGCTTAGTTGAATACTGGGTATGCTATTGTATGTTCCGCAATATGGGAACAAAAGTGTTCCCTAGAGTAGCATGGCCCAACCCTCAGGCTGGGAATGTTACCGACTGGTGTCAGAGCATGAGTGGTTGCTCTGGAGTGGCATACCACAGCCTAAGGTTGGCCGAGGGGATCATTATAGTATGGTAGCAGAGCCTCAGTTAAACACTAATCTTGGATGGGACAGAGGGGTGCAATTGAAGTGAATATTCACAGAAAATTAACTTCGAAGTGACCAGAATTGGAGTCATGGGGTGTCCTTGGAAAAAGGTTGGCATACTGGTGCGCGTGGTAAATTTGTCACTGCACAGGAAAATGTTGGCATGCCAGTGTGCATGATAAATTGTGGCGTCGCGCGGAAGATTATTATGTGTAGATGCACGTGCTAAAATTAGCCTTGCACAGTAAGCACACACATAGTAAGGTGCACATGGGGTGTGCAAGTATTTCTTAACACAGAGGATTTTTGTTAGTACGCGCATAAGTATGAGTATAAGTTGCTTCGCCACGGTGTATTCAATAGTGTGCGCAGATATTTGAGCGCTAAAGAATATGTTAAACTTGACATGGTGCATGCATAGGATCAAAATGCATGTGGAATATCGGTGCGTGGTATCGAAACTATGTGCAGTGGATATTGGCGCACAACGCCAGAGTAGTGCGCGTAAGTAGTCGGTATGACGAAGAAGAAATGCACAGTAGATTTAGGTGCGCGGAGAAGCGTTTTACCTTGTAATATTTCTATGAACGATAAATATAAATGAATAGGCCAAGTTATTTCGCACGAAGTCACTTGGAAGGTGATGAGTATGAGTTTAAATTGCATAATAATAAAAGAAAAAGAAACACATAACCGCATTGAAGCATTAATTAAAAAGAATTCCAAATTTTAATTTCCTTCGATTTAGACAGATGAAAATAAAATATAAGATTACAAGAAAAACTTATTATAAAATAAAACAAGAGTCATAACATCACCAGATAAAAATTGTAATAAAACAGTCTAAAATCTATTTCTGTATTTATATAATTATATTAATCACAAAATTACAAAAGGGTGATGACAACAGTTAGCCTGTTGTAAAAAGGGTCGTTTGAAGAACAGGCCTATCATCTCTTGTACTCTTTACCTCCGCTACCGGCTGTTAAAAATTCGTTGAGACATGCTTATCTTAGTTGAAGACTTACTTCATCTTGGCAATCTCTGCCTTTAAAGAAGAGTCTAACCAGACCGGTTGATTCTCTCCAACACTTTCGGTCACTTCGGCAGTATATTCCTCCTTCTTATGTCTCTTACTCCTTTTCTTCTTACTGGTTGGCCTATTGATGACTAAATCCTTTATAGTGGGATTCAGCCTGACTTCCAATCACGAGTCTATAACCGGCTTTGTGTGGAACTTAGTTGCTAGAATGTGTGCAATGACCCTTTCCTCCTTATTCGCAGGAAATCCTAGCATGTTTCTCGAATAACCAGTCTCACTCGACTTAGCCTTGTCCATGTATCTCAGGTTGGGGATACCAAAATGTGTCTTTACAGAGAGAAGGAAGTCGATCATCTTCGAGATTACTTCAGTTATGGATACGTAGATATCTACATACTTGGGGAGTGGTAATTATAGAACTCCATTTATGAAGCGTAGACAGAATATGTACAAGAGCGTTGGGTTTCCATGCTCTTCCAATCCATTTCGAATAATTATCTTTTGAGTTTGTTACATGGAAGTGTTCAACTGACATCACATGGCTACAAAGTATCGAACGAATGAAGCAGGGTGATCTGACTAGCCATCGTCCGCTCCACAAGTGGTGGATTTGACATGTTGAGACGCGTGATACCGCGTCTTAGCGAAAGTGATTTCAACAAAACCACCTTCTTGCACAAGTGTATCTCGGAAGGAAATACGCATCAGTGTTCACGAGACTTGGGTCTTATCTAGAATTGTCATGGTGATAACACTAGGAAACCAGGAGTGATAATGTTGATCTGTATGTTGAATCAAAATGGTGCATATTCTCATGAATTGTTGAATTATTAGCCTGATTAGTTTCAATGGTTGCACGTTTTGTAGAATTAACAACAACTCAGTCAGGTTAGACCAATGAAAAGTCTGTAGGAATGGAAGAGGCATAGGGGAATTACAGTCATCCAGAGAAGAGCAGAGGGATGGATGTCCATTTGGGCATGGAAGGAATAAACTCCAATGGACATGGAGAAGAAAGGAATGAAGATATGAATATGGTTGAGACCATTAAGAATTTGCAGAAGGATGTCCAAATTCATAAAGTTGATAATGAAAGGCTTATGAAAGCCAAAGAGTAGCAAGATGAATTCAACATGAAGCTATTCGAAGGCTTGAACATAATAGAGAATGAATTGGTTAAGGAGAGTGACTCAAGTAGATCTGAGAGTCATAAATCTTCAGAGGAGAAAGGAAAAGTAAAAAGTGCTAGTAGACATCACCATCATCCCAAAAGGAATTCCCATAAGAGAGCAGGAAATATCTCAAGTCTATCCCCTGTCAGAAGGTATAAGAGATCTGGGGTGGATGAGCTGTGAGGAGAAATGAACAAAATCAAACCTCCTACATTTGATGGTGAGCACAAGAAGGATGAAGATGCTGAAACCTAGTTGCTAGGCATGAGGAATTATTTTCAATTGCATAATTATTCTTCTCATGCTAAAGATAGAATGTTATCTATCAACTCAAAGGAAAGGCCTCCATGTGGTGGGATCAACTTGTGCAGGTACATCACATTGTAGAGAAAATTGTTACTTGGAGGGAATTCAAGAAGTATTTTGAGAAGAAGTACTTGACTAAGAGATACTATGACAAGAAAATGAAAGAGTTATTTGAACTCAAGCTTGGAAGTACGACCATAGATGAATATGAGAGAAGGTTTCTCGAACTACTGAAGTGTGTATCTTTCATTAAGGATGAGACTGTCAATATTCAACAGTATTTAAGTGGATTACCATCGTCCATTAGTGACAAAATACAGTATGATGATCCCAAGACATTAGAAGAGACCATAAGGAGAGCTAAATGCTTATGTGACCAGCTGAAAGCAAGGCCATCTTTCCAAAAGGCTTGGGAAGACAATAAGAAATTCAAGATGGATCAGAGGAAGAAGGGATCTAAGCCACCATTCTTCAGAAATAATCCACAATGGCAGCAAAAGCATAAGGAAACCAAAGTGATTGACATAGGTATTCAAGGGCCAAGACAGCCACCTATGCGATGTTGGGGTTGTAAAGGAGACCATAGGCTCAGAGATTGTCCTCATAGAGGTGAAAAAGGTAGGGTTGTTCACAATGTACAATGAGCTAAGACAGAAGAGGACATGGGCAGAAATGTGCCAAGGATTTATGCATCCCTGGACAACAAGCAAGCAGAGTATCAATCCCACATGATTGAGGTGGAAGGTATGATCAACAAGCAAACCCTTTCTATTTTAATTGATTCAGGAGCTAGTCATAGTTATATAGACCCTAAGATGGTGGAAATTTTTCAATTACCAATAAGCAAGCATGGGAAATCCTGGTTGGTGCAACTAGCTACAGGAGCCAGAAGAAAAGTTAATGAGATGGTTAAGTCCTGCCTCATAGACATGAATGGACTGAATACCAAGGCATATTTGAACACCTTACCTTTAGGTTCCTATGAATGTTTAATTGGGATGGATTGGTTGGACCCACATCTTGCTCAATTAGATTGTCATAACAAAGCATTCACTTGCTTGGATGAAGAAGGGAACCAAAGGAGAGAGTAGGTAATTTCCAGGGCACTAACCGTTAGAGAAATTTCAGCATTGCAGCTGAAGAAATGTTATAGAAGAGGATGTCAAATTTTTGCAACTCATATGGAGGAGACACCTAAAGACAAGGTGCCAAATTTTTAGGATTATGTAGTCCTAAAAGAGTTTGAAGATGTATTCAAAGAAGTACTAGGACTACCTCCAAGGAGAGACATTGATTTCTCTATAGATTTGATACTTGGAGCAGTTCCAGTATCAAAGACTCCTTACAGAATGAGTACACCAAAATTGAAGGAGTTGCAAATGCAGCTTGAAGAGCTTCTGAAAAAGGGGTATGTATGCCCAAGTGTATCACCTTGGGGTGCCCCAGTCTTGTTTATGAAAAGAAATATGGAACGTTAATATTGTGCATTGACTTTAGACAGTTGAATAAAGTGATTATTAAGAACAAGTATCATCTACCAAGGATTGATGACCTCTTTGATCAATTGAAGGATGCAAGGATATTTTCAAATATAGATCTCAGATCAAGATACCATCAGGTAAGAATTAAAGAAGAAGATATTAGCAAGACCGCCTTTAGAACAAGGTATGATCATTATGAGTTCATAGTGGTACCATTTGGGTTGTCAAATGCACCAGCGGTTTTCATGTGCTTAATGAATGGAGTTTTCTGAGAGCATTTGGACAAGTTTGTCATTGTCTTTTTGGATGACATTATTATATATTCCAAGTCAGAGGAAGAGCATGAACATCATTTGAGGATGGTGTTGCAAGTATTAAGGGAACATCAATTGTATGCCAAATTGAGAAAGTGCTCATTTTATTAGAAACAAATTCATTATTTGGGGCATATCATCTTAAAAGATGGGATAGCAGTGGACCCTGAAGGTAGAAGCCATTAGAGAATGGTCAGCACCAAAGAATTTGATAGAGGTCAGATCTTTCATGGGCCTTGCAGGTTACTATAGGAGATTCATTGGAGGATTCTCAAAGATAACACACCCAATCACTTCCTTACAAAGAAAGGGTATGAAGTTTCAGTGGACGTAGGACTATGAAAGGAGTTTCCAACATTTGAAACAATTATTGACAAGTGCTCCAATACTAAGGATTGCAGACCCAAATGAAGATTTCATTGTATGCACATATGCATGTAATGAAGGACTTGGTGGAGTCCTTAGTCAAAATGGATTCGTGATATGTTATGAATCAAGGAAGTTGAAAGAGAATGAAAGAAACTATGCCACTCATGATTTGGAGTTGGAATCCATAGTACATGCCCTGAGGAAATGGAGACACTACCTCATGGGAAAGAGGTTTGAGCTAAGAATAGACCACAATGGTATGCAATATTTATTTGA
The DNA here is from genome assembly GCA_009831015.1 of Picea engelmannii. NCBI lineage: Eukaryota > Viridiplantae > Streptophyta > Pinopsida > Pinales > Pinaceae > Picea > Picea engelmannii. Next base: position 38,973 of record ML805426.1, read on the forward strand.
TCAGCCAAATCTAAATGCTAGGCAAAGCAGATGGTTAGAATTTCTAAGCGAATATAAATTTGATATAAAGCATATCAAAGGGAAAGAAAATAAAGTGGTTGATGCACTCAGCAGGAGGGTGCATGAACTACGTGCTACAGCCATCAACATGTATCAGATGGATGTTAAAAGAAAAATTATGGAGGCTGCAAATACAGATATGTAGTACAGAGAATTGGTAGCAATGCTACAACAGGGTAAGATACTTCGAAAGATGGATATTTGTAAGTTGGGAGTAGATGGAATACTGCTGCACAAGAACATAATTTTTGTACCAAATGTCCAAGACTTGAAACGTATAATTTTGCATGAGATTCATAATGTTCCTTATGCAGGGAACCCTAGATATCATAAAATCGTAGCAACAGTCAAGAGCCAATACTTTTGTCCAGGTATGAAGAGAGAGATAGCATAATACATCACAAGATGTATGGAATGCCAGAACTTTAAAGAAGAACATAGGCACCTAGCAGGATTGCTGCAACCTTTTCCCATTCTTGAATGGAAGTGGGAAGTGGTGACAATGGATTTTATTATAGGATTGCCTAGAACATGCAAGATGCATGATTCAATTATGGTGGTGGTGGACAAGCTTACAAAAGCTGTCCATTTTATTCCACTAAAAACTACTCACAAGGCAGCAGATGTCATTGATATTTTCATGAAGGAAGTGGCACGATTGCATGGAATTCCTAAAATGATTGTGTCTGACAAAGACCCGAAATTCACCTCAAATTTTTGGAAAGGATTGTTCAAAGGATTCGGAATGAATCTGAACTTTAGTACAGCTTATCGTCCCGATTCTAATGGATAAACAGAAAGAGTGAACAAGGTGATAGAAGATATGTTGAGAATGTATGTGATGGAAAAACCATTGAAATGGGAAGACTACCTACACTTGGTAGAATTCGCTTACAATATTGGGTATCAGGCATCAGTGAAGATGAGCCCATTTGAAGCACTTTACGGCAGAAGGTGAAATACTCTAGTAAGTTGGAATAACCCAGCTGATAGAACAGTAGTTGGGCTAGAGTTGCTCAAGGAGATGGAGGAACAAATGTTAAAAATTAAGAAGAATTTGAAAGCTTCTCAAGACAGACAAAAAAGTTATGTTGATAAAAACAAAATCCATAGAGAATTCAAAGTGGGTGATCATGTTTTCCTGAAAGTGAAAGCTAACAAGAGTTCCCTGAAGCTGGGAAGTTGTGCCAAGTTAGCAGCCAGATTTTGTGGACCATTTGAAATCCTAGAGAGTATTGGTCCAGTTGCTTATATGATTGCATTGCCTGCATCTATGTCTATTCATAATGTCTTCCATGTATCATTGCTAAATAAATATATACCCGATGCTAATCATGTTATTGATTGGAATGTGACTCAGGTGGAGCAAGAAGGTGCTTTTCAAGTGAAACCGGTGTGAATTTTCGACTGGAAATTCAAACATCTCTGGAACCGAGCCATAGGGCTTGTAAAGGTTCAATAGATCTGGTATGGCCATGAGGATGCTACTTGGGAGCATGAATGTTATAACCCTAATTTGCACCAGACATGCTTACCGTGCATCAGGCCATCTTAGATTCCTTCTTTGCCAAAACACTACTGAACAACTCTTCTTAAAAACCACTTTTATAAAGACCCGCGCGCCCTGCTCCATTACTGCACATGTGTACACGTGAGATGACCCAAGACAACCCGTGTGTACCTACAAAAGCACGCAAAAAGGAAAGTTGTTGACGGAACACACAGCTTTGGGTAAGTTAACTAAACCTTTCGTCCATGCATAGCCGGTCATTCGACCAAATACCTAGCTCCTTCTAACCTATAAAAGAAGGGGTAGGGGTCCCATTTGAAAGGAGGAAAAACATAGTAAAGAAACTCTACCTGAATTCGTATTCCCCTTTGCCCAAGATTCTGCAACCATTTTGTGATTTCAACGAAGAAGAGAAGCAAGTGTGTTAGCA
>ML805426.1:42665-95157 GCA_009831015.1 Picea engelmannii
AGACGCTTTGTGGAGTAAGAGAACCCATGCTTAATTATGGAATAATGAGATGAAGGAAAGTGAATTTGTTAGGGAAAATATCCTAGATGGATAGTTCTTGTCATGTCATTTCTGGTGGTATGTGGAACGTCACATAATTCCTCGCGGTTAGAGAGTTATGGCCATGAGAAGTTGGAGACCCCAGGTTTGGGTAATAGACCAAAGTTTGTTTGATGGGTAATGGTATGAGTTATGATATATTTTCAGATAATACTATTCTATATGGATATTACATGTCATGCCATTTCTGGTGGTATGTAGAACGTCACATAACTCCTCACGGTTTGAGAGTTATGGCCTTACGAAGTTGGAGGACCCTCATATGTCATCTAGAATCCCCAAAAGGTCAAAGTAGTCAAAGTGGTTTAAGAGATTTTAAAAGGTAAATAATAAAGTGAAGTGATGAGTGTATTATAATTCAAAGTGAATACAAAATAAATTATTTCAATAATGAATTTAATGGAGAAATTAGAAATGGACCCAACCCTAAAATAAGGAAACTGGGCCAAGTGACCTAGAAGATGTTTTTAAGGAAACTACTTGGAGAGTATAAATAAGAGGAAAGGCTCTCTCATTTGAATCACACTTGAGAATATTGAATATATATAGGTTTATAAGGTAACCAAAGGATATATAAGCCAAAATTCTGAGGAAATTGAAGAAAAGAAGGCTGAAATGCAAGGAAGGATAAATTATTTTGATGGTGCTTTCTAAGGTATGTTATTTACAGGTCATCTCACCATTTTCGCTATAATTTTTTTTTTATATTGATTCAGATCCTGAAATGGATATGAAAGTGAGAAAACATATCCAAGTATATGTGGTTAAAAATTCAGCTTGTGGGTCGTTGTATTTTGGGATTTACACTCCGTGGAAAATAGGGTTTGTGATCAGTCCTGAAACTAGTCAAAATCAGGTGTTTCGGGTAAAAACGTCATAACTTCTTCATAACAGATCCAAATTCAGTGATACCAAATGTGTTGGTTAGGTTACATTCTTTAGTAGTTTTTGTAAAAGTTTCATATCAATTCATCAAATATTTTGTGTGAGGCACGCTCTACAAGGTCACTCTCTAGAATAAGCCAGAATTCAGAAAGGTATGCCATTTTTGCTATAACTAATTTTCTGAGAGGTTCCAAGTAGTGATACTTGGAGGAATTGTATTAAACACACTAAAGAACATTGTGCATCAGTTTTATATATTTATACATTACATGTTCAAAGTTATGATTACTTCAAGTTAGGGTTGTTGACTAATCCAAAACTAGGCATGTGAGACTAAAGAAAAGTTTGATGAAAATGCTAGTCTCTTGTTTTTAAAGTTAAGGAAGGTTTGCAGGAATGTGATCATATAAACCAGGTCTATTATAGAGCTATAAATTAGATTTGATGATGAAATTGATGAGGGATTTTGGTTTTGGTACATGTTGAGTACATGGTTGAGACAAGTAGTTGATGATGTTGGTACATATTGATGAGTCATAGTTGATGAGTAGTTGACACATGATTGGTACATACTTCGTACATGGTTGGATGCACTTGCTTATGGTACAAGTTGATTACAGGTTGGTGCATGGTTGATGCACTTGTTTATGGTACAGGTTGATTACAGGTTGATGCATGGTTGATGCATGGTTCAGATTTATTGGTACAGGTTTGCAGCGGTATATCTCATAGTGATAGTGTGACAGTGGTTCCATCATTTTACTTCTACTTCAGGGTGTCAGGATGGGGCAAGGATAGGTGGTTGTAGCCACCTTCCGGTTGTATCCAGAGAACATTAGGGGTTGTAGCCTCCTTCTAGTTGTAGCCAGAGAATTGGGGAGTTGGAGCTTCCCTCAGGTTGTAGCCTGAGAAACTAGGGGGTTGGAGCCTCCTTCCAATTGCAGCTGGAAAACAAAGGAAGTTGGTGCTTCCAATGAATGTAATTCTTCAAGACATATAAGAAAAAGCATTCTGTGGTTTTCTCCCGATTTGGGTTTCCACGTAAAACACTGGTGTACTGTGTATGTGTGTGATTGTTTATTTCTTATTGCTCATTGTTGGATAATAATTCTACATTGATATAAAATTTGAAGAAAAAGGATTATAATTATGTTATTATTGATTCACCCCCCCTCTCAGTAATCCAACATGCCCTACCTTCACACGGACCGCGTGCATACACCTACTGATGAAGTGCTAGTTGCGTGTCTGAGAACCCAGGAAATCCTTCTCAGGAAGAGGTAGTCATCCTCTCCCCTACAGAAGTGATCCTTCTCAGGCATCTTCTGGGTCCTTCAAGGTCTCTGATTGAACGGTCCATAGTCAAGTAAAAACCTCAGATCAGGTTTTTCCTTTCATCTTTTTCTATCAAAGTAAGTTTTTGTGTATTCAAGGGATTCTAGTTCTCAATACCAGTACTCCCTTCCTGAGCTTAGCCACTTGTCTTTCTTCTTTTGAGGAGAAACAGAGGCACACACAGCCTGTAGTGGGCCTACACACATGCACGTACATCCTGTCTTTGGGAAGCCCGCGTGCATACGTTGGTTGTTGAAGTGACAGTCCTGTGTCTGTCTAGAAAATTTTGAGGAGGCAATCGTCCTCTTCCCTATCAAGTTTTTACTTCCCAGGTTTTTCTTGTTTCTTTCTGGTCTCTGTCATAAGAAGTTTTAGCCTAGGTTGTATTCCATCATAGCTTGTTGTTTCATTTAAAATATTTTTTGTGTTTCCTATCTTTTTTAACTTATTTTTAGTTTGCAATTTTAAGAAAAATGAGTTGCATTTTGAAAAACAATTCCTCCTCATGGCCGGGGGGGGCATGAATGATGCATTCATCAGTTTATTTTAGAATATTTTGTTATTTATGCTTTGATTAGAAGAAAATATAAAAAAAAAAACCTTAGTTTGTTAGATCTCTTTCTTTCCTGGCATTTTATTTGCATTGTTTATTTGAAAAAGAAAAGAAATTAGCATAGTGTTGTGTTTTCTTCTCATCTTAAAAGCATTTCAAAAAAATATATATATATAATCATTATTTGCCAAGTGTTCATATAAGTTTCATCATTTTTCGCAAGAGTCTTAACACCATCAGTTTCACTACTATACCCTTTTGAGTAAATCAAGCCAGTAAAAAGAACGCTAATTAAAATTTACTAGACTTTATGTTTGTAGGGTCCATCAACTAGATTAGGCTAGAGCCTTGATTTAGGTTGGAGAGGAAACTCTTCAAGGCTATAAAATAAACATACCAGTATGTGCTAAGGAGTGTAGAAGTCCAGTAACATGGAAATTATCTGGGACCCCCCTCTAACACAGGGGCTAAACACGAGGTCGTGTGCAGAAAGGTAGCGGAGATAACCCCTCCAAAGTCGGACCAAGCGTAGTGGGGAACGCATATAGAGGACTTGTCTTTGGATTCCATTGATCGCATTTGCCACGGAGCTTCATGGGTCTTGAATCCATTTGAGGTCCTCAGTCATCTTCCATAACACTTTCTTTCGATACCCTTGATAGGTTTCGGGCTTGATACCCTACTCATTGCAGTCCACCCAACTGTCAACTGTACCTGCCTGTTGATTGTTCACGAGATGGAAACCTAATTGCCTTTATTTTAGGGACTTACATAGGTGACCACGGGAGTATACCACAGTACCTAAGGCAGACATCAGGCCATGCTTTGCAGAGTATACCCAGAGATTTCTTCCATATTTGAGTTGCACTTGCACCGGTAAGTTGCTCTAGTGTTGGTTGGTGTATCTGTTCTTCCAACTAGTTAGTCGTTTGCTTGATTTTCCTTTAGGAACTTTTAGTGTGTGCTCTGTGCTCTCTAGTTTTCCATAGTGAGTTAGTCAATTGTGGCTTTGGGTCTCTGAACTAGGGTGGTAGACCGCCCACTCAGCCAGTTGAGAGGACTTTTCAGTCTTCCTCTTAGAAATGAGGAGCCGCCTCTTTATAGGCATTGTTTTGATACCACTGGTTCACCAAAGTCAGTGTGTGAGACTTTTACAGACTTGAACGATCTCGAAAAGGGAAAACCTGTGCATAATATCTTCATGGCTAAATTTATCAGTGATACCAACCAAGGAGCCCCTTCACAAGGGGATTCTTGTGCTTTTCCCTTCTTCGGAAATGTTGGTGTCCCTTTGATGGCCACTTTGTACATTCCTTTTTTGAATGTGGGACTACCGGTTTGGTTGGGTACCATTCCAAATGTCCCAAATGCTCTTGACACTTCTCAGTTAAGAACTTTATGTCATGGGCACCCTGTTGATGTTTCTTTTTCAACAAAGTCTTATCCTCCTCCTTCTCCCGCCTCTAGTGAAAGTACAGTTACTAGTAACCAGAAGTCTAAACGAAATAGAAAGAGGAAGAATAGGAAGAAGAAATCACCAACCTCTGTGAGTTATGTTGGAGATAGGTCAACAACCTCTACAAGTCACATTGAAGACCAGCACCCAGCCTCTACAATTTATGCTGGGGGCACACACCCACCCTCTGCAAGTCATGCTGGGGGGAAAAGTCCAGTCACTGCTAGTCATACTGGTAATAGGTCTATAGCCTCTGCAAGTCATGTTATCGACCCATCACTAACCTCTGCAAGTCATGTTGGAGATGTGAAACCAGCCACCACTAGTCATGATGGGGGAATTGATTCTATTGAGAAACCTAGACAGATAGGACGTAAACCTAAGGTCCTTTGTAAGCTTTGCAAGGGAGATCACCTTACTCATCTATGCCCTGGCATTCCATAAGTACAAAGATTGTGGTCCCTGTCTGTAAGCTCTTCTGATTCTAAATCTTCTCAGGCTTCCTCACAGTCTATTCAACCTTTGGTTGAGAAAGTGGTCACGCTGATGCAGTCATCGGCTGATCCCACTCCTCTTTTGAGAGGTGAGGTTCCTTTATACCTTGTAGTCTCTCAACCTATTCAGCCATTGGTTGAGAAAGTGGTCATGTTGATGTAGTCATCGACTGATCCCACTCCTCTTTTGAGGGGTGAGGTGCCTTTAGACCTTGTAGTCTCTCAACCTATTCATCCATGGGTTGCAAAATTGGTCATGCCGATGCAGTCATCGACTGATCCCACTTCTCTTTTGGGGGGTGAGGTGCCTTTAGACCATGTAGTCTCATAGCCTATTCAGCCATGGGTTGCGAAAGTGGTCATGCTGATGTAGTCATCGGTTGATCCCACTCCTCTTTTGGGGGGCGAGGTGCCTTTAGACCATGCAGTCTCGCAGCCTATTCAGCCATTGGTTGCGAAAGTGGTCATGTCGATGCATTAATCGACTAATCCCACTCCTCTTTTGGGGGATGAGTTTCCTTTATACCATGCAGTCTCGTAGCCTATTCAACCATTGGTTGCGAAAGTGGTCATGCCGATGCAGTCATCGGCTGATCCCAATCCTCTTTTGGGGGGTGAGGTGCATTTAGACCATGTAGTCTCACAACCTATTCAGCCATTGGTTGTGAAAGTGGTCATGCCGATGCAGTCATCGGATGATCCCACTCTTCTTTTGGGGAGTGACGTGTCTACCGAATATGTTTTTAGCATTTCTGGTTCAATACTTCCAGAACAAGGGGGAATTCCGCTCATTTCGAGCACACCCCATCCAAGACCTAGGATGGTTTCCTTTGATTAGAATGACCTTGTTGAGCCTTGTATTCCTTCCTCCACACCCTTTCAAATAAGGGTTGAAGTTAATTCAACAAAAATTTATCGATGTATTGTGGATGAAGGAGCCTCTGCAAGTATTTATCTTCCTCGTTTTGGAAAGTCTTGGGATCTCCCGAGCTTTTGTCTTCTTCGCATGAACTTTTGGCTTTTGATAGACGTCCTAGTGAATATTTGGGGGTTCTTCCTCAGTTACCTATCTCGTTAGGTGGGAAGAATGTCCTTGTTGATGTTAGAGTGGTGCAAGGCCCGTTAGATTTCAATATGCTTCTCGGGTGTGATTATGTATATGCTATGAACAATGTGGTATATACGCTCTTTCGGGTGTACATTTCCCTCACAATCGAAGCATTGTCACTATCAACCAGCTGACATCTGATAATCACCATCCTAATTCGACATTATTTCAGACTTCCCCTTTATATGTTCCTAGCATTCGTGTAGACTCTACCCCACCACAAGTTAATTATGTGGCATATTATCCTCAGTGTTCAATTGCTTATGAGCGGGAACCTATGCAATCATATTTTCCTTCTCGAGACTTGAAATCAGCAATTGATCCATTGGTGTATCCAATGGGGGCATGGGATCCCTTGCTTCCCTCTCTTGGTCCAAGTGCACTTGAGTATCCTTCTGAGTCTTATCTCGTTGTTAGTAGATCCTCAAGCCCGCGTGATCGTGATTCTTCGCTGATAAACTCTGCCAGTCCTGGCCAGAACCTCCATCGTCATATGGAGTATGGTCGGTTTACTTCACCCTTTGGGACTGTCGACCCTCGTTTGCATGATTTCTTGGAGTTTGAATTTCCTTCAGATGAGGCTATCCTGGAAGCCATGACTATGGTTTCTATACCGCAGGAGGAATTACACCGTGGTTTGTGTTTTCTTCCCTTTAGGGAGACTTCCCAAGTTGACTATCGAAGAGAATCTTGGTCTGAGCCTAACAGCGGGCTCTACCTGAACCAGTTTCATATTTGAGTTGTATCCCCCAACGGGTCTTCTTTTAAGCCCTTTTCAGACCCTCTAAAAATGAAAAGATTGTCGAGCGATCTTGTGGCCTTTCACACTCGTTAAACTGAAATTTGAAGTCACGTCTATCCGATGGTATTTTAACCCTTTTTCGGTCCAGACAGTCAATTGTATGAACAAAGGTATACTCTAGAGGATTCGGATCCCTAGAAGAGTATTCTCAGGTATAATTTTAACCCTTTTTTGGGCATGAGGGACTAAATTTACCAAAAAGGAACCCCCACGGAGTCCATAGTTAAGCTCTTTTTAGACTCCCTAAAATTGGAAAGATCGCCAAGTGACCTTATTCTTTCACACTCATTAAAATGGTCCAGAAGAAAATTCCTGACGGAGTCCATAGTTAAGATTTTTTCAGACTCCTTAAAAATGAAAAAATTGCCGAGTGATCTTATCTTTATCACACTCATTAAAATGGTTTTGAATAGACATCTTGTCGGTGCTAGTTTACCCTTTTTTTGAACCGACTAGACTATCTTCAAAAAAGGTACCCCATCAAGTCTCCTTTTATGTTTTTTCAGACTCTCTAAATATGAAAGACCATCGAGCTTACCTTCTCTGGGCTCGTTAAAATTACATCGAAGGACGTTACCATTGTGTGTTTTATTAATCACATTTGCATACCCGCATCTTTGGCCTAATGTTGGCTCCATGTTGCTCTCAACTGAACCATCTGAAGCATGCCTTATATGCAAGCCCTGTAGCACTTTGACTCTACGTCTTGACACCTTTGGCCCCTGGAGGTTTTTTCTCGAGTGTCATTTTCTTCCATATGTCCCTTTACCCTGAGCATCCCTGTGTTTTGTGTGCTTGGAACTAGTATGTTTGCGACACTCGATCCTCCTTTGTAATGTAGCATTCTTTTATTCTTTTTCAAGCTTTCCAACATTATTGAAAAAGACAAAAAAATCAAATATACCCCAAAAAGAGGAAGGGAAACGTATTTTATTTTTATTTGGCAGCACAATGAGTCGCCCTTGGACAAAGCACATCCTTTCATTTGTTCGTCAAGCTCTGGGATTTAATACGACCTTAGGAGGTTGTTCTCGCTACATAGAGTTGTGTCCTCCTCCATTTGGTTATTCTTCCAAACATATGGAGAGTTTGTGTTGCCTCATGCATCGTGAACTTATGTCAAATGATATGTTTCCTGAGTCTCATCATTTGTCATGCTATTGCCCAAGGGAATTTCTACCAATCCTGAGTCGGCCCCTCTGCATTTTGTCTCTTTCCCTCATGCCCGGCCATCCTCAAAGTCCAATCAAGTCTTTGTTCAAAATCAATGAAGCCTTCAGTCTGATCATCAAGATTCTCTAGTCCACGATCGACGAGTCGTCGAAGACCTCTAGGTAGTGAATTTGTACACTCATATTACACTCCTACCCAAGTTTTGAAGATTTTGAAGTTGTTGCTTGAGCTCTGAAGACCTCATCTCCAGCCATCAGGCCTTATCAACTTCTAGAAGATGGATACTCTACATGTATATATTTTTGATTTCGAGATGTAGCTCCGCTGTGTATTACTCGCGGCTACACTTTATATAGTTATATGACATGGATCTACAGTGTATTTGATTGGTAGCCATGATTTTATTTCATCCTGAGCATGGGTATGTCTGCCTCGGTGAGACAATTATTATTTGGCAGAAGGCACCTCTCGATTTATGGTCCCTGTGCTCACTTGTTTGGAACGTTGGTGAAGATTGTTAATATATTTTGGCCATCAAATGCTCTTCTGACCTCACACATTAGGGGGCATCTGTTATAACCCTAATTTGCACCAGACATGCTTACCTGGCATCAGGCCATCTCAGATTCCTTCTTTTCCAAAACACTACTGAACAACTCTTCTTAAAAACCCTTTTTATAAAGGCCCATGGGCCCTGCTCCATTACTGCATGTGTGTACATGCGAGCTGACCCAAGACAACCCGCGTGTACCTACAAAATCACAAAAAAAGGAAAGTTGTTGACAGAACACATAGCTTTGGGTAAGTTAACTAAACCTTTTGTCCATGCATAGCTGGTCATTCGACCAAATACCTAGCTCCTTCTAACCTATAAAAGAAGGGGTAGGGGTCCCATTTGAAAGGAGGAAAAACATAGTAAAGAAACTCTACCCAAATTCATATTCCCCTTTGCCCAAGATTCTGCAACCATTTTGTGATTTCAACGAAGAAGAGAAGCAAGTGTTTTAGCAGTTGGTGCACAGTAAAAGAGGAGCCCATGACCAGATTCGTGGAGCAGTGGACCAGATTGTAAGTTGCTTTAGTGAAGTTAATAATAAAGAATTACTTTTTTCGTCCCACCATATGAGGTTTTCATTGTTTATTGCATACATGTTGATTAAATCTCTAACCTATTAATCTGTAGATCAAATGCATGTAGAGTTCTTTGTTTGTCTTTTGTGAAAGCAGGTCATCCTTGGGAGGAGAGTTGCAGTCAAAGAGTGACCAAGTGTGAAGAGGGATCGATATCAAAACGCTGGAAATAAGGTATGTTCACTTGATCTTCTTAACTGTGTATTTGCTTAAGAATAATGGGGATTAGGTCTGGGATGATAGTAAAAAGTAGGAATCTTTAGGTCTTTTCTGCATGCATGATTACAACCCTTAGTGCTAGTCTGTAGGGGGATTTCCCACTCACAACAATGAAGATGCAATGCGGACAGAATAGCTGCATCTTTTTGAAGATTATTGAAAAATATGATATATATGGGTGTATGATGCACTGAGGACAGTGCATGAATAAGGGGAGGGGATTGTAATATCCCTCGACCGAACCCAATTGTAAATTTAATCTAAATATACTTAAGCTGGTGAGTTGTTTTGACCTCATTTGATAGTGCACATCATGTGGCATAGTGTGTGCATGAACTGTGCAGTAAAATGATGTAATATGCACATTGCAAGATACCGCGTTCAGTAACTAAAGTGTGTGCAACCTTGAGGACAGCAGATACCGCGCGCATTAACTAAAGTGCATGCAACCCCGAGGATAGTGGATACCGCGCGTAGTAACTAAAGTGCGCGCAATACTAAGGTTAGTGAACCTTTATGTATATGATATGTATTATAGGCTGGTGAGCCAGTATTATAAGTCGGAATGCTTATGTTTTGGTATTAGGCCGAAATGCCTAGATGTCAAGGGCCAATACGCCTACTTTGTACATGACTCATGATTAATATAAAATACATCACTATTCACAGACCGACCACGATAAAAGAGATGGGGGACTGAACTTCACCAGTTAGGGAAAGGGAGGGGCAAAAGGCAAGGGAATATTATATTAATATTTCCTAAAACATAAAGTATGGATAAGTATTTTATCCTAAGTTCTAAAGTTGGGGACAAGTGGACAAAAGTAACTTCCAATATGACAAGTGTCAAGTTGGGGACATGCATTCATATCATGGGGGAACTTATTCCATTGGGAGTTTTTCTCAGGGAGACCTTACGAACGGGGGGGAACGACCATCATTCAGACCATCACTTTTCATGAAGAGTTCACAATGATTCCAAAACACACTCAATTATCCAGTCAATGATTCCATGACCATTTCACTCATACATTCCATTATCCTTGAGACAACCATTTTCACCTTTCCGAAGCCTGTTTCTGCACCCTTTTTGGTTGGTGTACCTGGTTATCTTGGAGCGGGATTGAAGAAGCGGGTTGTCAGGCCCGTGAGCAGTCCTCTGGGCGAGAGAATTGTTGGGGATTGATTTTCGAAGGTGCTAAACTGCAGCTACAGCACTCTGAGACTTCTGGTCTAGCTTGTTGCTGAAGCCCTGGAAGGGAAGTGGGGAAGCAGAGGGACTATTGAGAAGAGAAGGGGCACACTTCCTTGGGTGGGACAGGCATGTGGGGAATGAGAGGCTATAGGCTATCAGTTGAGTGATCACCTGAGACGGAGTCTTTCTTGTTGTCCATGAACCTTAGCATGGATAGGAATTCCTTTACCCTGGGTGGAGTTTAGTCCCATCTCGGGGGTGACTCATTGTTGAGAGTGATGAATAGTGTAGTCTATGGCTGGGAGGTTCGTGGATGGTCTGTAAGAAGTTGGTGACAGTCTTTCTAAGATAAGTACCAATTGTATGATATATTGATATGATGTTTTGTTATTACATGCCTATGTTACGATTTTATCATATATTTGATTATGATTGCTTGTGTGCTTATGGGTAGTTTCATGTAAATGATGCATATCGGTAGTTACTGTTATTTCAATGTAGAAGTCGTATGTTACATAAAGTAATTATTTGTTTATGTTTAGATGTAAAGATTCCACGAGCGTGTTGTATGTATGTGTTTTAGTTGCATGCAGTCTAAAGAATAAACTTATGTAGCATTGCTTAGTTGACTATTGGGTATGCTACTGTATGTTCCGCAGTATGGGAACGAAAGTGTTCTCTAGAGTAGCATGGCCCGGCCCTCAGGCTGGGAATGTTACCGACTGGTGTCATAGCATGAGTGGTTTCTCTGGAGTGGCATACCCCGTCCTAAGGTTGGCCGGGGGGATAGTTACAACAATAAAATAAAGGGTGAAATGATTTTGTTTTCTTTTAAAGGAGAGTTCCTAAGAAAGTACCAAGAACCGAATACGTTCACACATTTGAAGCAAAAAAGCAAAATTTCCTCACATCCATCATAGTTTAAGATAGATATTTTTGATCACATAAAAATAAAAAGAATATGATCTTCATGCACAAGAGAACTTTATGTAATACCCCTAGACCAAACCCCAACTATAAATGTAAATGAAAATGTACTTAAATTGGTGAGTTGTTTGACATCATTTTTGTATGCACCTTCCATGGTATAGTGCACACATGTATTGTGCACTAAAATGATGAAGAGTGCACATTCCAGGATACCGCGCGTAGCAAACTTAAGTGTGTGTGATTTTGAGACCAGGGAGCCTTTGTGTATATGTTGTGTTTTATAGGCTAGTGAGCCAGTTATTATAAGCTAGGAGGCTTATGTGTGGAATTAGGCTAGAGATCTTATATGCTAAAGGCTAGTGAGCCTATTTTTGTATATGTCTTATCATTAATATAATACATCGTTGTGTGTAGACCAACCACGATAAAAGAGTATGGGGGACTAAACTCCACTAGTTAGGGAAAGGGGGGGGGGCTAAAAATTAAGGAAAAGGGACAAGCTAGGGAGATTAAGCCAAAAAGGAATATTATATTAATATTCCTTAAAGTATAAAGTTTGGATAATTATTTTATCCTAAGTTCTAAGGATGGGGACAAGTGGACCAAAGTAGATCTCAAAATGACAAGTGTCAATTTGGGGACATCCATATATACAGCTTGGACTCAGTTCATTTTCCCATTCCTTCCATCATCCTTCATGCACTCATTCAGTTGTCCTATGTACCTTTTTTATACTATCACTGTACATGTACCCATACATGTACCTGTACCTATATCTATACCCATGCATGTATATTTACCTGGTTAGCTTGGGATTTGGACTGAAGAAGTAGGTTGTCAGGCCCATGGGATACTGAAGAGGCAGGTTGTCAGGTCTGTGATAAATTTCTCACTAGGTGAGATCATTGTTGGGAATTTATCTCCAGAAAGGTGCCAAACTACAACTACAGGACTCTGAGACTTCTTTTCTGGCATGTTGTTGAATCTCGTAAAGGAAGTGGGGCAGTCAAAGGATTGTTGAGCAGAGAAGGGGAACACTTCCTGGGGTGGGACAAGCATGTGGGGAATGAGGGACTGTAGGTTGTTAGTTTGAGTTGGCATATGTGACAGAGTCTTTCCTGTTGTCTGAGATACATCAGCCTGGTTAGGAATCCCTTTACCCTGGTGGAGTTTAGTCCCAGCTCGGGGGTGAACCACTATTGAGAGTGATGAGCAGTGTGGTCTAAGGCTGGGAGGTTCGTGGAAGGTATGCACACAGTTGGTGATATTTTTACCAAGATAAGTGTCAATTGTGTGTTAAATTACATGTTGCATTATTATTTATGTGTTTATTTGTATGGGTTTTTCTTGTGTGTGGTTTACACTTGTCTTTATATTTATGGATATTGCATGTATATGTTTACTGTTATTTCCATATGAATCTATGCATTTACAAATGTATTTTTCTGTTTTAAGTTTTATATATAAATTTATGCCAGAGTTTATGTGTGTATATGTTTTAATTTGCATACAGATCGAAAAATTTATGTGGCATAGCCCAGTTGGATGATGGGGATGTTACAATATGGTATCAGACCTCCATTTTTCAACACTGAGACTGGATGGGCCAAGAAAGTTGAATTGAAGTGAAATTTCACAGAGAATTGATTTTGAAGTGGCTAAATTTCAAGTTACAGAGCCTCCATGGTAAAAATTAGAAGCAATTGCGTGGAATTGGGAAAAAGCCCCAATTTCTGTTGTTAAATTCATGGGAAAATTGAGAAATTTGGCCAAGTAGTGAGATATTCCTAATTTAATATATGTTCTAGCAAATTTAGACCTGGAATTGGTCGAATTTGAAGTTACATGGAAGCCATGATAGATGGAGCGAGACAAGTTGATTAAAATTCTCAATTTGTGAATTGAGTTTGGAAAAACAAAATTGTTCCAGGAATGTCAACCAACAACGATTTGTTGTTGAACAGGTTGAATGGGTGTTATCAGGGTGAAATTGAACAAATTTCATAGTTGCAGAATGTCTATGGTGAAAATTAGGAAAAAGATTGGCAAAAGCCCCAATTTCTGCAGCAGAAGTCACAAGGAATTGATGTGCATAAAAAGGAATGTGTGTAGGTGTGAACACTAAAAATGCATGATGCACAGTGAAAATCTTGGGATGTGTGGAAAATATGGGTGCGTGGATACGCACGTTAAAATTTGGTGTTGCGCGGTGCAGAGTGGAAATTGACGGGAAATATTGGAGTGCGGGTGTGCGCATTTAAATTTGGCACTACGCGGTGCAAACTGGCAATAAGTGGAAAATATTGGCGCGTGGGTGTGTGCACTTAAATTTGGTGTTGCATGGTGAAAAGTGGTAATGCACGAAAAAAAATTGTGTGTGGGTCTGCACACTTAAATTTAGCATTGCATGGTGCAGAGTGGTAATGCGCGAAAAATAATGAGGTGCGGATGTGCACACTAAATTTATCATTGCAAGATGCAGATTGAGTGGCGCATGCATAATACTAGCACGTACGGTGGGTGCACCCATAATAATGGTGTGTGTGGTGTGCGCAGTATTGATAGAGCGCAGAGGAATTTTGTTGGTGCGCGTGCAATGTGGGTATATATTGTCACGCGACAGTTTAGTTAATGGTGCATGCGGAGTACCGGTGCCTGGTGGGGGCATACTAAACTTTGACATGGTGTAGTGCGTAGAGTGAAATGCGCGTGGAATATTAGTGCGTGACAAATTGTGTGTGGTGGATATTGGTGCGCGACACAAAAGTAGTGTGCACCAGTTATTGGTGCGACAGACAAGTGATCCACATTGGTTATAGGTGTGTGTAGCATGTGCCACCTTATGGTGTTGTTACGCATGCTAAATATTGGTGTACATGTTCAAATTTTTGCACGCAAAGTTGTTTGGATGGTCTACAACAATAGAAAACCAGTGAATTTATGTGACATTTTATATTGTTTGAAGGTCATCTATTTGCAACGCGTTTTTGAGGCCCTAAACAATGTTTTTAGCTACTCAAAAAACCTAAGAATAGAGTGTACCAAGGAACATGTTGTTTATTCATCTCAAATCAAATAGCCCGGAGAGAGCTTTCTAATCGTGTAAATCATTCGTCAAACGGATCTTTTATGAGGAAGTTACAGGGCAAATAGTGGAGGGTAAATTTTATGACCCAACTAACTTCAAAAGGCCATAATTGTTTGCTCAAGACTCAGAATTGAGCATGGAAGTAGGCATTGGAAAGGTATTGGACAGTAGAATATAATTATTCCCCAGAAAATTGATCTGGGCATTCAATTTTTAGGAAAACAGAAGAAATAATTATTATGCATTATTGAACCAAAATGGCTTATATTTTCATGAAATTGTTGAAACAATTAGCCTGACAAAGTTTTGTTGGATACACATTTTGCAGATTTAACAACAAATAGATCAGGTCAGGATCATCATAGAGTGCATAGGAATGGAATATGCACAGGGGGATTACATCTAGGAAGATGAGATCATAAGGATGGATGTCCATATGGGCATTGAAGGAACAAAATCCAATGGGCATGGAGAAGGAAGGGATGAAAACATGAATATGGTAGAGACCATTAAAAATTTGCAGAAGGATGTCCAAAGCCATAAAGGTGATAATGAAAGGCTTATGAGAGGCAAGGAGTAGCAGGAAGAATTCAACATAAAGTTAATGCAAAGCTTGAATAGATTATAAAATAAATTGGATAAGGAGAGTGGCTCAAGCAAATCAGTAAGTCATAGGTCTCCTAATGAGAAAAGAAGAACAAGAAGTGTTAGCATACATCACCATCACTCCCCGGGGAATTCCAATAAGAGAGTACATAGCATCTCAAGTCCATCCCTTGTCAGGAAGCATAAGAGGTCTGGGGTTGATGAGCTATGAGGAGAAATGAACAAAATCAAACCTCCTACATTTGATGGTGAGCACAAGAAGGATGAAGATGTAGAGACATGGTTGATGGGCATGAGAAATTATTTTCAAATGCATAATTATTCTTCTCGTGCAGAAGGAAGAATTTTCATCTATCAAATCAAGGGAAATGCATCCATGTGGTGGGATTAGCTTGTGCAGGTGCAAAACATTAAAGAGAAAAGTGTTAATTGGAAGGAATTCAAGAAGTATTTTGAAAATAAATACTTGACTAAGAGATACTATGACAAGAAAATGAAAGAGTTCTTTGAACTCAAGATTGGGAGTATGACCATATATTAATATGAAAGAAAGTTCTTAGAACTGGTGAAGTATGTCTATTTCATCAAGGATGAGACAGTTAATATTCAGAGGTATTTGAGTGGATTTCCTTCATTCATCAGTGACAAAATACAATATGATGATCCCAGAACATTGGAAGAGACCATAAGGTGAGCTAAATGCCTATATGATCAGCAAAAAGAAAGGCCAACTTTCCAAAAATATTGGAAAGACAAAAATAAATTCAAGATGGATAAGAGGAAGAAGGGGACTAAGCCACCATTCTTCAGAAATAATCCTCAAGGACAGCCAACTTCCAGAGAACCCCGAATGATGGAGACAGCGGAGAAAAGGCCAAGGAAACCACCTATTCAATGTTGGGGTTATAAAGGAGATCATATGTTTAGATATTGCCCTCACAGAGGTGAAAAAGTAAGGATTGTTCACAATGTACAGCAAGCTGAAACAGTGGAAGACATGGGCAAAAATGTACCAAGGATATATGCATCCTTGGACAACAAGAAAGAAGAGTATCAGTCACATATGATTTAAGTGGAAGGTATGATCAACAACCAAACCATTACTATTTTAATTGATTAAGATGCTTTTCATAGTTGTATAGATCCTAAGATGGTGGAAAGTTTTCATTTTCCAAGAAGCAAGCATGGAAAATCTTGGTTGGTGCAATTGGCTACCGGAGCCAAAAGAAAAGTTGATGAGATGATTAAGTCATGTCCTACGGACATGAATGGAATGAACACCAGGGAATATTTGAACATCTTGCCTTTAGTTTCCTATGACTTTCTAATTGAGATGGATTGGTTGGACCATCATCATGTTATCCTAGATTGTCATAACAAGGCATTTACTTTCTTGGATGAGGAAGGGAACCTAAGGGCAGTGCAGGGAATTCCCAGTGCAATAATTGTCAGAGAGATTTCAGCATTACAGCTGAACAAATGTTATAGAAAAGGGTGTCAATTATTTGCAGCTCATATCGAGGAAACACCTAAAGATAGAGTGTCAAATATTGAAGATTATACGGTCCTAAAAGAGTTTGAATATGTGTTTAAGGAAATACCAAGATTACCCCCTAAAAGAGATATTGATTTCTCCATAAATCTTATGCCTGGAGCAGCTCCAGTATCCAAGATCCCTTACAGGATGAGTAAACCAGAATTGAAGGAATTTCAAATGCAACTTGAAGAGCTTATGAAGAAGGGGTATGTATGCCCAAGTGTGTCACCTCGGGGTGCCCCAATTTTATTTGTGAAGAAAAAGGATGGAACTTTGATACTTTTCATTGACTTTAGACAATTGAACAAGGTAACTGTGAAGAATAAGTATCCTTAGCCAAGGATCGATGACCTCTTTAATCAATTGAAAGATGAAAAAATATTCTCCAAGATTGATCTTAGGTCAGGTTATAATCAGGTAAGAATTAAAGAAGAAGACATCAACAAGACTGCTTTCAGAACAAGGTATGCACATTATGAGTTCATGGTGGTGCCCTTTGGATTATCAAATGCACCAGTTGTCTTCATGTGTTTAATGAATGGTATTTTCAGAGAATACTTAGATAAGTTTGTCATTGTATTTTTAGATGATATTCTTATATATTATAAGTCGGCAGAAGAGCATGAACAACACTTGAGAATGGTATTACAAGTATTAAGGGAGCATCAGTTGTGTGCCAAATTGAGCAAGTGCTCATTTTATCATAAGCAAATTCATTAACATTTTATTTGGGGCATATCATTTCATAGGAAGGGATAGTAGTGGATCCTGAGAAGATAGAATCCATTAGAGGATAGTTAGCACCAATAAATGTGACAGAGGTCAGATCATTCATGGGCCTTGCAGGCTACTATAGGAGATTTATTGAAGGATTATCAAAGATTGCACACTCAATCACTTCCTTGCAAAAGAAGGGTGTGAAGTTTCAATGGAAATTGGATTGTGAAAAGAGTTTCCAACACTTGAAGAAATTATTAACTAGTGCTCCAATTTTAAGCATTGCATATCCAAATGAAGACTTCATTGTATACACAAATGCATGTAAATAAGAATGAGGTGGATTCCTCAGTCAAAATGGGTTTTTTGTATGTTATGAATCAAGGAAGTTGAAGGAGCATGAAATTCACTATGTCACTCATGATTTGGAGTTAGCATCCATAGTGCATGCCTTGAGGAAGTGGAGGCACTAACTCATGGGGAAAAGGTTCTAGCTGAGGACAGACCATAATGGTCTGAAATATTTATTTGATCAACCAACACTAAATGCTAGGAAAAGAAGATGGTTAGAATTTCTCAGTGAATATGACTTTGATATAAAGCATATCAAAGGGAAAGAGAAAAAGGTGGTTGATGCACTCAATAAAAGGGTGCATGAGTTGCATGCTACAGCCATAAGCAGATACCAAACAGATTTGAAAGAAAGAATCATAGAGGCTGCAAAATCAGATTTGCAATACAAGGAATTAGTGGCAAAATTACAGCAAGGTATTTTGCAGCAAAAAATTGAAGGCTATGAGCTAGGAAATGATGAAATTCTTATGTACAGGGGCAGAATTTATGTACCAAATTCCCAGGAATTGAAAAATCTAATACTTAGAGAAATGCATAATGTACCTTATGTTGGGCACCCAGGTTATCAGAAAATTATTGCAGTTGTCAAGAGACAATATTATTGGTCGGGAATTGTTAGCACAAGTTGTTGATAAAGTGGGGTTTTTCCTTAGGAAATAACCCCTTGGTGAAAAAATCAAGAAAGGGATCTTAGCGTGACCCACTTTATGTTTCTTATCCTAATTTTTTTATGGCTTATCATTTTTGTGCGATGTGCTAAGGAGCATGTAGATCTTAGTTGTCAAGTGAGGCATGCTCAGATCTACGGTCTGCATCTAATATCGGACCCCCCGACCTTTCTTCCTTTAACGGGCGGGGGGGTGGGGGGGGTTCTAAGTTGGTGGTTTTCTGGTGCGGGCTCCCCGCTATCATGTTGCCTCCACAGCAACTCGAATCCCCCCCCCCGTGCTTTACCTCTTATTGCCTACCCCCCCCTCTGAGCTAATCGCCCATGCTCTCGCTGACATATGTCCTCCACTCACCCAACCACATGCTTGTCCCTTCCCTATTGTCATTTCTCCCCCTCTCTCCTCTTGAAATATGTCCTCCACTCACACTCCATCTCACCTCTGCTATTCTTGTGTACCCGCTGACCTACCACTTCGCTCTGCCACTCTGTCCTCTCCCCTTGCCACATCACCCTCGCACCTTTACACCTCACCCCCTGAGTACTTGCGCTCTCGCAATCCTGGTCACCTCTCTCTAGCCATGCCCTTCCACATCGCCATTGTTCACTCTCTGCACCATGAAAGTTTGTGCAAGCACCTCTCCCACTCACCATCGTCCTCCTCCACTTCTGCCTGCCAGTTCGTTCTACAAAGGTCCAACAAACGTAGGTGGCAAAGATCAGAGTGGGGCCAACACATTTTCAAGGTGTCGCGTTGACTCTACTCGTCCTGATCCCGATGAAGTAGTTAATGAAAGAGGGGGTGGTGGTTGAAACATTGTCTCCCCCCATAAATGGAAAGCCAAAAAGGACTGGAAGTTCTGAGCTCGAGTCCGACAGAACACTGCATGCGCAATCTGACAGAGAAGGTTCAGACGAAAGAGCTCACATCTGAAAGAAGACTGCATGCACAGACTGCAAAGAAAGAATAGACGTAAAGCCTTGAATGCATGACTCGATTGCTCCTTTGGTGGTTGTAGTCATTCTAAGTATAAGTATGTATTTTTGATATTTTGTTATGGTCGATGGTTAAGCAAGGCTCCCGCATTGTAAAATTTTGATGAAGCATATTGGTTCTCTAGATATGTAACTTGATTTGAGAATTCTTGATCAATCTAAGTCATCTTCTTTTCACTTCTCTATAAACAGTTGTGCTAAGAAACTCAGGCATGGAGGATCCATCAAAGGGTTGCTATGTTGTTGTAATGAAGGTTTGATTGCAGCAGTATCGTGACCAGTTTTAGTCAGCTTTCTTCTTCATCTTATTTGCCTTTGATGTTGAAGTGTACATGATTGAAGGATTCACATGGATTGTTATAGTTGTATTGTGATGAATGTTTGATTACAGTGTTGTTATGGTGTTCTTCAATTTTCTGAAACTTTGAATCTAAGAGGATCTTGTGTTTGAAGTTTTTCCTCCTCGGGCTGCTTGAAGACATGATGTCCATAGTAGACCTCTACACTTTCCTCACAAAATTCTTCCTTCTACTCACATTTACTACAACTTACTGACTGAAGTTGATCAAGACCTCAATTTCATGTGTGTGCTAGTCCAATTTTCTGATTTAAAACGATATTGTCTTGAGTCTTGCCCATATAACCCACTTAAAACTCAATCATTGTGACATATAACCTGATGGGTACTGGGCTTACCTTCAATGCAATCTAAAGGTGACTTCTAGTGCTAATGGGAATGAAGAGAGAAGTTGTTTATTTTATTTCCAAATGTTCGGAATGTCAAAAGGTAAAGGTTGAGCATAGACACCCAGTTGATTTGCTACAACCATTACCCATTCCTAAGTGGAAATGGGAAGTTGTAACCATGGATTTTGTTAGCACTCTATAAATTTGTTTTGGCTGATAAACAAATGACAGAGGTAACTATTTAAACCTACTTTAGAGCTAAAGCACTAGCCTTCCCAACTCAGAGAGGGATCTCTCATGTCACTTGATGTTTCTTTGGAAATCGGTGGCTAGATTTGGTTTGTTTTGGGGGTTTTTAATAAAGTTGTTGGCAAGGAAGGGGAGGAACACTTTGGGCTATGGAGTCAAAATTCTGAAATTGAATGAAAACATTGGCCAATAGGTAGAACTCTCTAGAGGATAAAGGCTAAATGACGCAATGAATATGAGTTGTGAATTGAGATTTGCAGAGTGTAAGAGGAAAGGGGGAAAACAAGTAACTGCATCAGAGCATTAATAAAATGAATTCTGAATTAGTTAAGAAGAAAATTACACAGTTTAAATTTCTTAAGCCAAGAGAATCATAAGATGAATTCTGGGCCTTTAACTCTCCAATTTAAACAGAAGAAAAATGTATATGGAATAAAAGATCACAGGAAACACATACAATGAGGGAAGACAAAACTCATATCACCACCATTAGAATATTTTCATAGAGACTTCAAAGTTGTTGCATATGTATTCAATTCAGCCCCAGAAAATCACAATGAAGTTCAGAACAACCAAAACTGTGCCCTTGCACTTATGCCCACCACTTAATACACTCAAAACCTCTAATACTTATACAATTCTAGTTCCTTTGGTGTGTAACTGATTACAATAACTGAAACGAAACATTTCAGCTTCTACAATTATTACAAATGACAATTTTCAAAAAATTGTTTCATGATCCATGCAGATTCCTCTGATGCTCCAGCTCCTTCCTCTGCCACATTCTCTTTGAAATGTCACTCATACTCTTTCAAATATAATTGCATTTATCTATATTCTCATTAAACATTTGGGCATAATATATTTGAAATAAAAAATCATTCCCAAATATTTTATATCCTGTAGAATTGAATTTCCATAATTTAATTCATGCCCATGGATTTTAAAACCATTTATTGTTTGGCCCAATTCACCATTTCACTGTTAAAAACATTTACTATTACTATTTCCTTGTGAAAAACATTTGTTGTGTAATTTTTTTCCAATTTACCGTCTCACTGTGAAAAAGCATTTACTGTGTGTTTTTTCCAGTTTACCATCTTTGGTAAAATACCTTTTATCTTCTTCTTTTACTTCTGTAAATCTTTGGATAAAGAATTATCTAAGTATTTGTTCACTGCATCTTCCCCTTTAAATCTTTTTCATGGAAATAAACATTAATTTCTTTTATTTGTAAAACTTGCCTCCGTAAAACCTTTTCACCTTGAGGAGGAATTTCATTTATTAGAAATTCCATAATCATTATTGAAATGTACTCCTGGAAAAATGTCACACATAAAAGATATGATAAATGTTTGCATTTATTACATCGGGCTTTGGCTGGAGTGGTTTAATCCAAATTGCTTTCTCCTCCGATGTGCTCCACATAAAAACATGTGTCCGCGAAAGAAACCATAGTAGTATTTCCCGGTCTGCCTTCACAAAATTAACCTCCTCGCTACTTAAATCCCCGATATGCATGTGCGCCCTCCATCCAACCTTTGACTTTTCCACATTATAAATTGAGATTCATGCCCATGATTTGACGTGATTCCGTAAATTAAATATTGGATTAAATATTAATATAAATATTTTAATATAAAAATATTTATATTAATAATAAAAAACCATTTTTTCTATTTTCTAAGGACTTTGGGCATATGAGGCTTAACACATGACTTTGTGGATAGGATAAGGGTGCTTAATATAAGGAATATTTTTTATTTTCAACAGGAATATGAAAAAAAGGGTAGAAATTAATGAAGTGATGGAACTAAGGGATTTAGATAAGCGTTAGGCTAGGTATAGGTTTGGGATATTTGCCAAATTTTTTACTCATGGAGGATGTGACTATTTTGGATTATCAGTTGAGTGGAGGATTTAGGTGATGGGATTTCGACAAAGCTGATGAAAAAGTCTTAAAATCTGAGTGGAAAGATAACACAAGGACAAGATGCATTGGGAAAAATTAATTCAAATTAGCAGGTGATCTATGGTTCGTCGAGTCTCATCAACTTTCAATATCGGGGGTTGGAGAAATCGGTTCTAGGTAGACCGATTTTTGCCTCGATGTACCTCTGAGGGAGACACACGTCCACGAATGAAACCATGGTAGTTTTCCCCAGCCCTCCTTCAAATAATTATCCTCTACGTTTCTTCATTGCTCGATAAGTGTCTTAGCCATTGATCTGGGTTGCTTCAAAATCTACAGTCTGTCGGGTTCTACCTTTCACGCCTCCGCTACATTTATCCACATGCTGCCATATGTGACCTTACTATCATTCCTCCACAAATATGTATCTCTTCACTAAATTTCTGAGACTTGGACCATGACTGAAAAGTGTTATGGTGATAACATAGGCTCCAACTGGGGATGCTATCCTCCCTACGAGGTAGCAAAGAACTGTAGACCTGATGCCTGATCCATTGGGTTTATCTCAAAACATGTGTGTGTACCCTGCTTCGACCTGTCATCAGTGTCTGCTGAAAACCAAACTCTACATACTTCTCTCAACTAGATATTGAACACTGAATGGGTAAAATCATGAAGATGGGTAACACTTTTGCTTGTTTTATGACAATTTTTTTTTTTAACAGGTTCTTCAACTTCCGGTAAACAAAATTATTATTTTTATTTAGAATTTTACTTTGCTGTAAAAACAAAACTTGTGAATAATTTTGTTATCTTTCTATTGACTATTTTTCAATTTTTTTTTATTGATATTTGATATGTCAATTTGGAAATTGTTTGACAGTATGTTCCTCAAAAATAAAGGGAAAGATAATGAGTTATTTTTTCCCACAACAATGTATCCATTATTAAACTTTTGTTTTTGACAAATGAAATCTACTACAGCAATCTACAGAGACTCTATTTTTTGATGACTATAGTTTTGAATCTAACGGATGGATATTATAATTTCTAGAATTTTTTGAAGTTGACCAATCTGAAAAATTTACAGATTTTAAACACGTGTTTTCCTCCACCATGTATCTATCTTATTTTTTACTTAAAAGTAAAATCTAAAAATACCCTTTTGAAGAGAACAGTTTAAGTATTATGAATATAAATTTTCCATAATTTTACACTATGTATATTTAGAGATATGGATTTTTCATTTCATCGAATCATAATCTCACCTAAAAATATTATGCAGTGATTTTTTTATAAAATTAAATAAAATTAGATAAAAACAATGAAAATGAAAACAAATTATACCCAATGAAAGTAGGTTTAATTTTAAAAATGTTGGTATCAATTTTGAAACTAAATTCGGAGTATTTGTAGGAGTCCACTACCTCCAAAGATGAAGTAAGATGGAGAGAATTTGCAGTTTCCTGCAAACAATCCCATTTTCAGGTTTTCGGCTGAAACCTAGTTTTTAACAGAATTCGTTAAAAATAAACGTTTCGGCTGAAATATGCTTACCACGGGAAAATAATTCATCCAAAAAACATTGTACACAAATTTTGAGGGCGTCGTTTTGGAGACTCGATTTTCATGAAAGTGTTACCTAGCTTCATGATTTTACCCGAATACATTGCTAAAATCTGACTGTACACACTACTGGAAATCTAAAATGAAAAATGCTTGACCAACAAAATTATTCGCACACTCCTACCTACCCTAACTGTTGAAATGAACAGCTAATCAAGTGAAATCATAATGCCAATGTAGCCATGACAGCATTTGGCTTCCCGGTTTTTCTTCGTTCACATATTTCTTAAGAAGGCAGACAAATGTAAAATATGGCAGCTGAAAACAAAAGTTGAATCCAAAACCTGAGCTTATGAATGAAACAAACTCCTCCTTCATTGAAGACTGTAATAGGATGGCCACAGGATCTTGAAAACCATGAAAAGTCATTTCTTCTTGGTGAGCAAAAACAGAAATACAAGACTCTTTCGTAAGTGTTTGTTGTTCTTCCTCTATTTCTTCTGTTTTGAGAACATTTTCAAATGAAATGGTAGCAATAGGTTTGACTACTTCTCCATGCATCTCAACAAAAACATTCATACATTCTTGAACATCTTCAAATATGACATCCATATTATGTGCATCAAGGCTATCCTCTTGTTCATCAAACAAATCTTTTTTGGTTTCATTAAACTTATGGAAATTTTCTTGAGGACTGTCATTTTGACTTTCAAATGAATGAATGGAAATAAGTTCCTTCTCATAATCTTCTTGCAAATGTGAAAAGCTAACAGCATGCACTATTTCACAGTCTAGAGTTCCCATGGATGCATTTTCAAAACCATGACTTTCAAATGAATTAAATAAAACAATTGCCTCTTCATTATCTTTCTGTATTTCTGATTGGAAAGTGGCATAGACTGTTTTGTTGCTTTCCTGAAACTCTATGACATTTGTTTGTTCATTGCTTGAAATTTCCATAGATGTAGTTCCAGAATCCTCATCCATGTCTAGGCCACTTAGAATTTGAACAACCATGTCATTCATTGGGGGAGAAATAAAACCTTCAAACACTTTGTCTTGCTAAAAATCTTGTTGAATATCTTCATCAAGTTCAGGGGAAGAAAAATGAATTTCAGCAACAATTTCTTGATCGGCTTCACCTTCAACCAAAGGGGGGGATACTATTTGTTGTTGGGATGAATATTCATAAAGGGATTCTATGATTTCATCATTCATACACTCTTCATCACCAAAAAAAAATTTAAGGTACTTAATGAAATGTTCACAAAATTCACAACAATCTTCAAACACCAAGAATGAAGGATTAGACCCCCCATAATGCTTAAAGAATGTTATGTGGAAATCCTTAAGAGAGTATAAGATTCCTAGTTTTAAACCTTCATACCATAATCTTGCTTTCCCCTATAAAGTAGCCATAAACATTTTCATCAAACAATCCTCATGAAATTCAACCCCCGGCTTACATATGTGCATGTGAAATCTAATCAAGTGCAAGGCAACATCATTTCCTTTCCCATCTTCGAATTTAGGCAAATATTTTTGCCAATTTATTTGAGGAATATGATTTGGAAAGCCAGGAATATGAGATCGATTCATTGGAGCATACCTTGCAGATATTGAACTCATACTCAGACAGTGGAGTTTCCAATGATGTTTTGGAAGATGGATTCTGCATTGAGAGTGGATTCGCTAATGAAAGTTCAATTTTTTGGATTCTTCTACTAGTGGAATCACCTTCAAACTAATTTTTTGATGTGTGGAGTCGCTAGAGCAGGAATACATCCCATATGTGCCTAAGTGTCTGCTTCTCTCAAACCTTAGAACTCAACCATATCGTTCTTCCCAGGGAAAAAATTTCAATTTCGTCCCCGGAAACGGCGCCAAAATGTTAGCACTCTATAAATTTGTTTTGGCTGATAAAAAAACAATAGAGGTAATTGTTTCAACTTACTTTATAGTTGAAGCACTAGCCTGCTCAACTCAGAGAGGGCTCTCTCATGTCACTTGATGTTTCTTTGGAAATCGGTGGCTAGATTTGGTTTTTTTGGGGGATTTTTAATAAAGTTGCTGGCAAGGAAGGGGAGGAACACTTTGGGATATGGAGTCAAAATTCTGAAATTGAATGAAAACATTGACCAGTAGGTAGAACTCTCCAGAGGATAAAGGCTAAATGAGGAAATGAATCTGAGTTGTGAATTGAGATTTGCAGAGTGTAAGAGGAAAGGGGGAAAACAAGTAACTGCATCAAAGCATTAATAAAATGAATTTTGAATTAGTTAAGAAGACAATTACACAGTCTAAATTGCTTAAGCCAAGAGAATCATAAGATGAATTATGCGCCTTTAATGGACAGACCATGTAGAAGCATGGAAAGACCATGGACAGACCATGCAGGAGCTCATGGAAAGACCATGCAGGAGCTCATGAACAGGAGTCCATGAAAGTTTTCAAGCCGAGGAGTATGATGCAGGAGCATCGCCAACACGTCAAGTGAGCCAGCGCGGAAGCGGAAAGACAGCTGGAAGGCGTCCAACACAAATTTTTGAAAACACCTTGAAACTGTTGCACAGACATTAATGTGAAAATTTAATGAAGCGCACTTGCGTATTGTAATGGACCTTAAGCGGATAGCTCTCGTCCTTGAGTAGATAGATGGAATTTAATATAGTTAATGCAGGTAGATAGGATTTTAATTCTAGGCTAGACAGTTTAGGAAGCAAGAGGGAAACGGGATATAGACACCCTCATTGTATCATTGTAACATAATTCAGGAATTCAGGAAGAAGAGCAAGCAGAGAGTTGTGTAGAGAACACCCATGTACTGATATTTGAATTAATAGAAGAAGATTGGTTCAAATTCATGGTTTTGTGTCCGATTCTCTGTGTATTTGATGTTAATATGCTCATGAATGTTTGCTTCCTGTCATACATTTGCTTCTATATGTTGTGTATGTGATTTCATGTATGAATTGAAGTCTGAGAGAGTGAAGGAATGAGTTTCAATTGTTTCTCTAATTGAGTAAGAGATTCCTGCAAGGGGTGCAGTCAAATTGTTCGCAAGGAGTGCGTTGACAGAGGGTTTAGATAGAGATAACTTTTGTCTCATTCTTCCCAAAGGTGCAGTTGGGCACAGGATTCGTGCAAGGAGTGCGCGGGCCAAGTGAAGCTTCAGGGTTGTGAACCTAAGTGAATTGTTGAGAGACTACTGCTGCAGGTGTGCGCAGAGTCGAAGGGCTTCAACACTGGATTGAGGTTGAAGATTTGCCACAAGGAGTGCGAGAAAGGGGTTTCTTTCTGAGGACTTGGAGTCGTGGGAAACGTTCAGGAAGGGTAGGCATTTGAATTTGTGGAAGAAAAGAAAATAAAAGTTGTGCCTTGAATATCGGTAAGAGGTGTCGCAGATTTGCGAGCAGGTGAACGAGTTCCGTGGGAGGAATACTTAGTCGTTTCGTGGGATTCATAGGAAAAGAACAAACGGATGAAAACCTCCAAGGGGATTTTGCGAATCACCGTGAGTCGTTGGATCTTGCGGAGGTGCAGGGAGGTTACAGTGAAAGTGTGGAAGAGGTTCGAAGCTCAGGAGGGCAGAGCCATTGATCTGAGCCACAGAGGTCGTCGGATTTACACGTATATCGTGTATCAGGGTTCTGATTCCCCGATAAGTAAAGAGAGGGGGATCACGAGAAGAGATCTATGGGTGCAGATTTCCCGATAGGGAAATAGAAGAACATTTGAGTTCTTCAGGCCGTGAGAAGAAGAAGATCCTAAGAGTAGACGTGCCTGCGAGTGCGGCTGCTATCAAGTGGTATCAAAGCTGCAAAATTCTTTACTTTCTGTAGTAGAGAGGAAGGAAATTCACCATGCCGCCAAGGAGAGAAAGACAATCACCTGATCCAGAGGATAGAGAAGTGCAAAGGAGAAGAGGCAGGCAGGTAACCAATCCAGAAATGGAGAGGCAGATGCGTGATCTCCGAGCAAGACTCGAAGACATGGAGACAGCGCAAAGACGCACAGCTAGTGCAGGGGATCTCAATGATTTCGAGAGTGAAATTGAGGCTGGACGCGAGGAAGAAGTTGCAGCCGAAGATGCATCAAATGAGAGTTTGATCAAAGCTATTGCCAGGATGGGTGCAAGAGCAAAGATGGACATTCCAGTTTACAAGGGAAATATGGATGCAGAAGAGCTTCTAGATTGGATTAGAGCTCTGGATACATACTTCGATTATGAAGAGATCGAAGAGGATAAGAAAGTCAAGCATGTTGTTACGCGCTTGAAGGGACATGCAGCATTATGGTGGGACAAGCTACAAGTAGATAGACGCTGCAAAGGAAAACAGAAAATCAAGAGCTGGGATTGAATGATTGCAAAGATGAAGGCAAAGTTCATCCCGAGAGACTATCAAATTACTCTGTTCAGGAGAATGCAGAACCTGAGACAGAAGCTGGTGACAGTGAAGGAATACACTGAAGAATTCTATCGACTGAACATCAGGGCAAGTCATTGGGAGAGCGATGATGAGAAAGTTGCCAGGTATATGAATGGCCTGAGATACAATATCCAGGACGAGATGAGTATGGTAACAATCCGAACTGTGGAGGATGCTTATTAGATGGCTCTGAAAGCTGAAGAGAAGTTGAGCCGTAAGCAAAGTCATAGGGGCCAAGGCAGAAGTCAACCCAGAGGCAAAGCAGTTGCCCAAGATAAATACCAGAAGCCCAAGGAGGAATGGAAGAAACCTCAGGGTAAAGTTGAGAGAGGTGGAACCTCACAGAGAGGGCCATATGTTGAACAGAGAGGGCAGCATAATGAACAGAGAGGAGATTATGTTGATAACAACACTTTTCCTCGTACCATAGGTAGAGGAAGAGGAAGAGGTGGAGTAATCACATGCTTCACATGTGGAAAGAATGGGCACAAGTCTTATGAGTGTCCAGAGAAAAAGAAGGACATTGGAGAAGCTCACATCACCGAGGCGCAGAGGCGATATGTTGAGGCAGAAGACACAGAAGGCAGAAGGTCATTGATGATGCGTAAAGTTCTCTTAACACCCAAGAAAGAGGTGGAAATCTCAGTCCAAGGGACCAGACTTTTCAGGACTGCTTGCAAGACCAAGGACAGGGTGTGCAAGGTCATCGTGGACAGAGGTAGCATAGATAATCTCGTTTCAACCGAGATGGTAGAAAAGCTGGAGCTGGAGACAACCGATCACCCAAGTCCATACAAAGTTTCGTGGCTACAGAAAGGACACCAGGTAATTGTTACTAAACAATGCTTGGTTGAATTCAAGATAGGAGTATATAATGATAAGATCTTATGTGATGTCATTCCTATGGATGTATGTCATCTATTGCTGGGTATACCATGGCAATATG
Source organism: Picea engelmannii (assembly GCA_009831015.1). Taxonomy (NCBI): domain Eukaryota; kingdom Viridiplantae; phylum Streptophyta; class Pinopsida; order Pinales; family Pinaceae; genus Picea; species Picea engelmannii. The sequence continues at coordinate 71,801 of ML805426.1, forward strand.
ACAGAAATGTGATTCATGATGGGAGAATGAACACATACACCCTGGAAAAGAATGGGAGGACACACATGTTTCTTTCGATAAAGGATAAAGAGGTGAAGCCAGAAGTAAGCAACACAGTGCTTCTCATGAGTGGGAAGGAACTTCTTACAGAGGTTAAGAAGAAGGAAGATCCACAATTCTTTGTGGTCAGGAAACCGAGGATTGTTCTGACTAGCATGAGAGTGGATGATTTATCGGATGAAGTTTAGGAACTACTGGAAGAGTTCACTGACATCATAATGGAAGAACTACCTTGTTCATTTCCACCGATCAGGAGTGTGAGTCATCACATTGACCTCATACCAGGAGCTAGTTTGCCAAATAAAGTCGCGTATAGGTTGACTCCGCAAGAAAATGAAGAGGTCAAGAAGCAAGTTCAGGAGCTGCTAGACAAAGGATTGGTCAGGGAAAGCTTGAGTCCATGTGTCATTCCGACGGTACTCAATCCAAAGAAAGATAGAGGCTGGAGCATGTGTACCATCTCGAGGGCGATCAACAAGATAACCATCAGGTACAAGTTTCCATTGCCAAGGATGGATGATCTGATGGATTGCTTGAGTGGAGCAAATTATTTTTCAAAGATTGATTTGAAAAGTGGATATCACCAGATTCGTATGAGAGAAGGCGATGAGTGGAAAACGGCCTTCAAAACCAACGAAGGATTGTATGAATGGCTAGTCATGTCGTTTGGCTTGACAAATGCACCAAGTACCTTCATGAGGTTGATGAATGAAGTCCTAAAAGATTTCATCGGGAAATTTTTCATTGTGTATTTGGATGACATACTGATTTACAGTAAATCAGTGGCAGAACACTTGAAGCATTTGGCTACAATGATGCAGAAACTACAGCAGGAGAAGTTGTTGATTAATATGAAGAAGTCCTCATTCAAGAAGACAGAACTCATTTATTTGGGATTTGTTATTTCGGAAAATGAGTTGAGGATGGATCCGGATAAGGTGGAAGTGATTAAAAATTGGCCATCACCGAAGAATATTTTTGAGGTGAGGAGTTTTCACGGATTGGCTAGTTTCTACCGAAAATTCATCAGGAATTTCAGTGGAATTAGCGCAGTGATGACGGATACAGTGAAGAAGCGGAATAAATCTTTTCACTGGACAGTAGAGGCTGAGAAGATCTTCAATTTGTTGAAGCGGAAGATCACGGAACAACCAGTTTTGGTGTTGCCGGATTTCCAGAAGACATTTCAAGTGAAATGTGATGCAAGCAGGTTTGCCATAGGAGCGGTCTTAAGTCAGGAGGACAAACCAATTGCATACTTCAGCGAGAAGCTGAATGAAGCAAAGTTGAAATACTCCATGTATGATAAATAATTCTATGCTATCATCTAGGCACTGAAGAAGTGGAGGCATTACTTGATCCCAAAAGAATTTGTTTTATATAGTGATAACCATGCATTACAATTTGTGACTCAACAGGAGAAGTTGAATCAGAGACATGTAAAATGGGTAGAGTATATGCAGAATTTCACATTTGTGATTAAACACATTTCGGGTACTGCTAACAAAGTGGTTGATGCTTTGAGCAGGAAGTGTTTGCTATTGTAGGAGTTCCGAGTCAAAACGTTGGGTTTTGATGATCTCAGGGATATGTATGCAGATGATCAAGATTTCAAGGAAGTGTATGAAGCAGCTGAGAATCTAGTTCTTAGAGATAGAATCCCTTGGATAGACTATATGATCCAAGAAGGATTATTGTTCAAAGGCAATCAATTGTGCATTCCAAATTGCTCCATGAGGGAGAATCTGTTAAAGGAGAAACACAGTGGGGGATTGGCAAGACACTTTGGCCATGATAAGACGTTCGCGAAGCTGAGAGAGTCATACTTTTGGCTGGGAATGAAAGCATATGTCACGAGATTTGTAAACAGATGTAGAATTTTCCAGTGTTCAAAAGGAAGAAAGCAGAATGCAGGATTCTATCAACCATTGCCCATACCAGAGAGGCCATGGGATGCGATAAGCATGGATTTTGTATTGGGGTTGCCAAGGACAGAAAGAGGTGTTGATTCAATATTTGTGGTAGTGGATAGGTTTTCTAAAATGGCACACTTCATTCCATGCCAGAAAAACAGTGATGTGACTCACATTGCAAATATGTTCTTCAAATAGGTCATTCGACTTCATGGGTTGCTGAAAAGCATAGTTTTGGACAGGGACACGAAATTCATAGGGAATTTTTGGAGGACCTTATGGAAGAAGCTGGGGACTAACTTGATTTTTAGTTCAGCTTATCATCCTCATATGGATGGACAAACATAAGTGGTCAACAAAAGTCTGGGAGACTTACTGAGAAGCTTGGTGACAGAGCACCACAGCAGTTGGGACAATATATTACCACAGGCAGAGTTTGCATATAACAACTCAGTGAATCAGAGCATAGGGAAAAGTCCATTTCAGATCGTATATGGAAGGCAATCGAGAGGGGTTTCTGAATTGAGGGATTCAAAACAGAATGCTACTAGCAGCGCTAGTGCAAAAGAATTCGCAGAGGCGATGAAGGAACTTCACAGTCAGGTGAAGAACCGATTACTGGAATCAAGCCAGGAGTACAAGCGCGGAGCAGATTAGCATCGGAGACAACCTCAGTTTGAAGTCGGTGATCTAGTTCTAGCACATTTAAGGAAGTAAAGGTTCCCAAGGGGAACATACAATAAATTGAAAATGAAGAAAATCGGACCATGTAAGGTCTTGAAGAAATTGGGGGAAAATGCTTATGAGATCGAGTTACCGGATGGGATCGAAATATCTCCGATATTCAATGTGGCAGATTTATACCCATATAGAGCTGGAGAAGCATAGACTGGAACTGAGTAGCCAGTGACCCAGTGGATGAAGCAGATGTCAGTTGCAGAGAAACTGCAAATGGAATGCATACTGGACAAGAGAGTGGGTAAGAAGACCAAGAGGAAAGAATACTATGAGTATCTGGTCAAGTGGAAGAATCATTTAGTGGAAGATGCCAGCTGGGAGAACGAAGCGGAGATACAGAAGCATGGACAGACCATGCAGGAGCTCATGGACAGGAGCCCATGAAATTTTTCAAGCCGAGGAGTATGATGCAGGAGCATCGCCAACACGTCAAGCGAGCCAGCGTGGAAGCGGAAAGACAGTTGGAAGGCATCCAACACAAATTTTTGAAAACACCTTGAAATTGTTGCGCGGACATTAATGTGAAAATTTAATGAAGCGCACTTGCGTATTGTAATGGACCTTGAGCGGATAGCTCTCGTCCTTGAGTAGATAGACGGCATTTAATATAGTTAATGCAGGTAGATAGGATTTTAATTCTAGGCTAGACAGTTTAGGAAGCAAGAGGGAAACAGGATATATACACCCTCATTATATCATTGTAACATAATTTAGGAATTTAGGAAGAAGAGCAAGCAGAGAGTTGTGTAGAGAACACCCATGTACTGATATTTGAATTAATAGAAGAAGATTGGTTCAAATTCATGGTTTTGTGTCTGATTCTCTGTGTATTTGATGTTAATGTGCTCATGAATGTTTTCTTCCTGTCATACATTTGCTTCTATATGATGTGTATGTGATTTCATGTATGAATTGAAGTCTGAGAGAGTGAAGGAATGAGTTTCAATTGTTTCTCTAATTGAGTCAGAGATTCTTGCAAGGGGTGCAGTCGAATTGTCCGCAAGGAGTGCGTTGACAAAGGGTTTAGATAGAGATAACTTTTGTCTCATTTGTCCCAAAGGTGCAGTTGGTCACAGGAGTCGTGCAAGGAGTGCGCAGGCCAAGTGAAGCCTCAGGGTTGCGAACCTGAGTGAATTGTTGAGAGACTGTTGCTGCAGGTGTGCGCAGAGTCGAAGGGCTTCAACGCTAGATTGAGGTTGAAGATTTTCCGCAAGGAGTGCGAGCAAGGGGTTTCTTTCTGAGGACTTGGAGTCGTGGGAAAAGTTTAGGAAGGGTAGGCCTTTGAATTTGTGGAAGAACAGTGAATACAAGTTGTTCCTTGAAGATCGGTAAGAGGTGTCGTATATTTGCGAGCAGGTGAACGAGTTCCGTGGGAGGAATACTTAGTCGTTTCGTGGGATTCATAGGAAAAGAATGGACGGACGAAAATCTCTGAGGGGATTTCGCAAATCACCGTGAGCCGTTGGATCTCGCGGAGGTGCAGGGAGGTTACAGTGCAAGTGTGGAATAGGTTCGAAGCTCAGGAGGGCAGATCCGTTGATCTGAGCCACAGAGGCCATCGGATTTACACGTATATCGTGTATCGGGGTTCCATGAGTTGAGGCTCCAAATTATTGCAACGAGAATCGCGATACGCGATATCCTAACAGTCAAAGGACAGTGTGTGGGCCACAGCAGAATCGGAAAGTGGAAGACAGGTGGCACACCGTATCGGAATTCGGGGAAAGTAAAGTCCCGAAACCATTGACATCTGGATTTGCGATCTCGCGAAGTCTGAAATCCCGATAGTAGTGACAGGACGTTGAAAATTCAACCCATGAGCGCATTGGATTTTTGGTGCATCGGGGTTTGGGAGTTGGTAATACGAGTTTCTTGGTATCGTGAGTAGAAAAATCGCGATAAGGAAAGTTCCGACAGGAGAAAGGCAGTGTTGACTGGCCATCGGGTCTCGGGGATTCGAGAGCCCAGCGATCGACGTTTGACATCACAAAGTTGCGAAGTCCGATTCCCCGATAAGTAAAGAGAGGGGGATCGCGAGAAGAGATCTGTGGGTGCAAATTTCCCGATAGGGAAATAGAAGAACATTTGAGTTCTTCGGGCCGTGAGAAGAAGAAGATCCTAAGAGCGGACGTGCCTGCGGGTGCGGCTACTATCAATCTGGGATGCTTCAAAATATACAGTCTATCGGGTTCTACCTTTCGTTCCTCCACTATATTTTTCCACATGCCTCCATATGTGACCTTACTATCATGCCTCCACAATGATGTAGCTCTTCACTAAATTTCCGAGACTTGGACCATGACTGAAAATTTTTATGGTGATAACAGATTTCATCACCAAACTGCCTAGAACAAACAAGCAACATGATTCTATTATGGTAGTGGTGGATAAGCTTACTAAAGATGCCCATTTTATTCCAGTAAAGCTCACTCACAAGGAAGCCAACATTGTTGATGTTTATATGAGAGGAATTGCTCAATTACATGGTATACCCAAGACAATTGGGTCTAACAGAGATCCAAAATCTACATCAAATTTTTGGAAAGGATTATTTAAGGGATTTGAAACAAATTTGAATTTTAGTACAGTGTATCATCTAGAATCAGATGGACAAACAAAGAGGGTGAATCAAGTGATTGAGGATATGTTGAGGATGTATGTGATGGATAAACCATGAAAATGGGAAGACTACCTACACTTAGTATATTTTTCTTATAACAATGGGTACCAAGCATCTCTAAAGATGAGCACATTTGAGGCACTTTATGGAAGAAAGTGTCACACGGGTAAGTTGGAATAACCCAGGAGATATAGTAGTAGTTCGGCCAGAATTACTCAAGGAAATGGAAGAGAAAATGTTGAAAATTAAACATAATTTAAAGGCTGCCCAAGACAGGAAGAAAATCTATGCGGACAAGGGTAGAACTGACAGGGATTTTAAAGTGGGTGATCACGTATTCTTGAAGGTTAAGGCCAACAAAAGTTCACTGAAGTTGGGAAATTGTTCCAAGTTGGCAGCTAGATATTGTGGACCATTTGAAATCCTTGAAAGGATTGGTCCCTTAGCTTATATGATTGCATTGTTTGCATCTATGTTTGTTCATAATGGCTTCCATGTATCATGCTCAACAAATATATACCTAATGCTAATCATGTAATTGATTGGAATGTGATTCAGGTGGAGCAAGAAAGCACTATCTAAGTGCATCTGGTACGCACTATGGACCGAAAAATCAAACAGCTCCAGAATCGATCCATAGGGCTTGTAAAGGTGCAATGTACCTGGTACGGTCCTGAGGACGCTACTTGGGAGCATGAGGATGCAATGCGAGCAGAATACCCACATATTTTTGAGGATTTTTGAAATTTTGGTTGTATATGTGTACATCATGCACTGAGGATAGTGCATAAATAAGGGGACGGGATTGTAATACCCCTAGACCAAACCCCAACTGTAAATGTAAATGCAAATGTACTTAAGCTGGTGAGTTTTTTGACATCATTTTTGTATGCACCTTCCATGGTATAGTGCGCACATGTACTGCACACTAAAATGATGAAGTGTGCACATTCCAGGATACTGCACACGGCAAACTTAAGTGCGCATGATTTTGAGGCCAGGGAGCCTTTGTGTATATGTTGTGTTTTATAGGATAGTGATCCAGTTATTATAAGCTAGGAGGCTTATGTGTGGAATTATGCTAGAGATCCTAGATGCTAAAGGCCAATGAACCTATTTTTGTATATGTCTTATCATTAATATAATACATCATTACATGTAGACCAACCATGATAAAAGAGTATGGGGGAATAAACTCCACTAATTAGGGAAAGGAGGGGGTAAAATTTAAGGAAAAGGGCTAAGCTAGGGAGCTTAAACCAAAAAGGAATATTATATTAATATTCCTTAAAGTATAAAGTTTGGATAATCATTTTATCCTAAGTTCTAAGGATGGGGACAAGTTTCAAGTTGGGGACATGCATACATATAGCTTGAACTTAGTTCATTTTCCCATTCCTTCTATCATCATTCACTCACTCATTCAGTTGTCCTATGTACCTTTATTTACTAGCATTGTACCTATACCCATACATGTACCCATACCTATACATGTACATGTATCGGTACCCATACCTATATATGTACTTGGTTATCTTGGGAGTTGAACTGAAGAAGCAGGTTGTCAGGCCCGTGGGATACTGAAGAGGCGAGTTGTCTGGCCCATGAGAAATTTCTCTCTAGGTGAGAGAATTGTTGGGAATTGATTTTTGGAAAGGTGCCAAACTAGAGCTACAAGGCTATGAGACTTCCTATCTGGCCTATTGCTGAATCCCGGAAAGGAAGTGGGGTAGCCGAAGGATTTTTGAGTAGAGAATGGGCACACTTCCTGTGGTGGAATAGTCATGTGTGGAATGAGGGACTGTAGGTTGTTAGTTTGAGTTGGCACATGTGACAGATTCTTTCCTATTGTTTGAGATACATCAACCTGGTTAGGAATCCCTTTACTCGGGTGGAGTTTAGTCCTAGCTCGAGGGTGACCCACTACTGAGAGTGATGAGCAGCGTGGTCTAAGGCTGGGAGGTTCGTGGAAGGTCTGCATGCAGGTGGTGATATTTTTACCAAGATAAGTGTCAATTGTGTGCTAAATTACATGCTGCATTATTATTTATGTGTTTATTTTTATGGGTTTTTCCTGTGTGTGGTTTATAACTGTCTTTATATTTATGGGTATTGTTTGTCTATGTTGCATGTATAATTTTACTGTTATTTCCATATTAATATGTGCATTTACATAATGTATTTTTCTATTTTAAGTTTTATATATAAGTTTCCGCAAGATTTTTTGTGTGTATATGTTTTAATTTGCATACAGCTCAAAAACTTTATGTGGCATAGCCCAATTGGATGTTGGGGATGTTACAATTTAATAGAGTGGATACATGGGTAGCTCAAACAAATATAATGATAGATCAACTTCAAATACTTTATATTCTGAAAACAAGGTAACAAAGCACAGTCGAGATTGTTCCCGAAGTAGTTATCATGAAATTTCCAAAAATATATAGTTTATTACATATTCTTGAAATTGTAAATGTGTTTGTCTTAAAGAATGGGATTGGGGATCCCAATAACCATTAAGAAAATAAATACAAGAAATCATCTTTTAGAAAGAGGACAGTGGGCGGTGGAAAGATCAGCAAGACTTGGTAAGAAGAAAAAAGGAGTTATCAGTCTTTGGTTAAACCTTTCTAGTGAAAGAGGTGGAATAATTGGATGAAAGACTTGATAAAGAAAGAAGAATGTGATCAACGTAAACTTACTATGATGGTCGCTCATGTCTTCATTTTCTTATTGATGTCCTCTTATCGTTTTCATCAATAGTTACAGGAATCATCTCAATTGCTTCTTTCCCTTCATGTGGAAGTTTGTCGATATCCTTTTTGAACCACTCTTCGATGTAATTTTTCATAGGTGCCACGTTGATTTCATGTTGGATTTTAATATTGAACAGCTCACCCTTCAAGTCATGGAGATCAATGGAAATACCACGTAATATTTCTTCAATATCCTATTTTTTTACGGAATAATCTACTAGCCAGTTATCTATGGCGTATTCATCATATACAACTATGCCATAGAATTTTTCAATTGATAATACTTTTAAAATATTAACCTGCTCATCAAACTATTGTTTTGTTAAGAACAACGAGTTGAGGATCAACTTGGGATCTTGGACCTCGTTAGTGCTTCCAGATAGGTCCACCTCTGTGATCCTTTTGAATAGATATTCTCTCCTTGTTATGGCTTGGATGCATGCTGGGACGATGTTGCTCAAGTTCTTTATTTTATCTTTCCAGCAGGCATTCAGCTGCTTGATCCGACTTGGAGAGGGAAGGTCTTCCTCTCTTCTCTTAAGCTATGATATGTTAGTAACTTTAATACCAAATAGTACCACTGCATCAAGGTAGAATCCTTCTTCATTTTTTAGATTGGCCTGTAGATATTCAAGGAAGTCATGTGCCCTCGAGCCAAAAGAAATCATGCTCTTTGAAATTTCTCAAGCTTCTATAATCAATGCCATTCTTTTCTTGATATTATTCTCCATGTAACTCCTAGCTAATGTGAGTAAGCTTGAGGATCCTTTTATTCTGGCTGTGGGCATGGTAGGTCCGACAATTTCCAAAGGGATAGAAAGGAGTGGAAGAGGCATCAAAGTCTCTTCATGTTCCTTAATCATTTCCTTCAACTTTGTATTTTCTTCTTCGAGACTGCCAATAGAATCGTCCAATGCATAACCGATGTCTAGATGGATTCTGGATACCTGGGAAGGCTGCATATTATTTAGGTTAACCTCTGAATGATATTTCCCCTTTTTATTCTTCACATCACTCTTCTTAATAATTAATTTTTTATACTCATTGTCAAAGACAACACTCTGAAATACAAATGATTCTTCTTCATCAAATATTTCATTCTCAATAATTTCCAATGACTGGTTCTAGTGAGCTACGACTCCTGACTGGTCAATGTTAGGGATCATCTTATCAATGTCAAATTCGAGCTCCATATCCTCGAGGGAGAAGCTATTGATGTCACTTTTGACGTGATGATCTTATTCTTCTTGTACAATTTTCTTCCTCTTCTTTCTCAGAGGAAGTTTATGGGAGCTTTCAATTTTTCCTGGAGGGGGGTTCTTGTCTCCTCCTCCAGCTAAACTGTTGTTGGTTACCTTCTTAGATGGGTGGGCCACTGGAGCACTACTTCAAGGTGTTGAAATCTTGGGAGTAACATCTAGGGACTGTGCACTCTTCTCTCTGGGACCTTTTCCTCTATGTTTATACAATTCATTGAACTGAGTATCGTCTCTACATCACCAGCAGTGTGGGTAGGATTACCCAGGTTATTGTCTTCTTCTTCTCCTAGAATGGTATGGATGAAGGAAATAATAAAAAACATTGTTAACATATGTTCCACAAATATTCCATTAGGGTCAAACCCTCTAATATTTTCAGTGTACTTGAGATTCAAGTTGTGGAAGTGGCTAGCGAATTCATCAATTTTGTTCATATTTCTGAATACAAAATCTCTAACTTTCCAAGGCAATGGAATAAACTGTTTTTTTCTTTTTTCTTGAAAAAAGTGCAGCCAAAATTTATATTGCCTTGCAACTTCTTTGACAAACATTATGTCAGATATATGGCATGGAAGAAAGGAAGGATTTTCCTTAAAACTGAAAATTCTGATGACATTGTAATTCTCCATTTGTTCCAAAGTCCCCTTTCTATCCAGGAACTTACTAGCTTGAGCAGATATTTTTGGGGCATCTCGTCCAAAAAATAACACTTTAAAAATCAGCACGAAGTCGTTGAAAACTTCATAAAAATGTAGGGAATCTTTGTGCCTCCATAAAACTTGGTACCAAAAGGTCACAGGGTCAAATTCAAAATTCACCTTTTTGCATATAGATAATTTAGGAAACTGAAAGTAATGTGCTATCGTGAAAACAAAATAAGAAGACATAAAGAATTTCTTATCCTTTTTATATTGAGACAATTGGGAAGAGAATTCAATGGAAATCAACTTCCCCCAATCGAAAATGGTCTTCTCCTTAATAGTAAAATATAATATGTAAAGAATCATGCAGGAAATGTTAGTAGTGTTTTCTTGGTCTGTAATTCTAGTAAATAACCAGGCAATTTTTCGAAACATGGTTTTGAACAAGCTAACCTGCAGTTTGGTAATATCCTCGGGGATGGAAGCAGGATTCTCCAAGAATTTTGGTAAGAGATCCAGGCCGTTGTCATGTTTTTTCAAAAAGTCTCTGCAATATTCACCTTTGAAGGTGAGCGTCATCTCTGGGAGTGTCAGCATCTTATGGAATACTTGAGGAGAAATAATAACAGGAGAATGGTCCTAGAGCGGAATTATCCATTGGCTTGGTATATATTCCTCGAAGCACCAGGAAACCAATTCCTTGCAGTCAAAAACTTCAAGAACACAACCTACGCACGCAATGCCAGACGTCCAAATTACTTCCTTCTGGGCAGAAGGGGATGAATAGTAAGAGTATGCTCTATGTTAGCACCATTTGTTTTATAGTTAGAGTCATAGGTTCATCCAATGTTTTAGAGTCATGTCTTATTTATTTGAAAAAAAAAAGCTTTCCTAAATAAGTTGTAGCTGGTGTATGAAAGTTTATGAGGTTAATGACAAAACTAAGGGATGGTTTGAAAAATGAAGTAAGGACTTTGGATAAAAGTTAGGAAAAGGGTGTAAGGATTAATCATGTTTGAGTTGTAAGGGTTTAACTTATGAAATATCGAGTCATGTCCAAAAAGGGGAATTTAGGTACCAAAGTCGATTCAAGTGGTTAGAATAAAGGTCATGTCAAAAGATATCATGAGCATCACTACCTAATCATGAAGTCATAAAAGTGAACAATCATGGCACTCCTAGCATTTGTACTTTGCACACTTCAAAAATGTACCTGTTGCATGAGTTTGCTACGTAAATTTTCAACCTTATTTCAAACTTTTCATTGCCATGGATTTACCATCCTTTTCCATGATTTCATTCCTTATCCGTTCAAGCATAAATATTGTCTACCCTTCATGCTTCTTCATCACTTTCATAATTTGTGCATTGTCCATAGTTTTTTCAACAAGCTTTGGAGCCCTTCGCTGCATAAAAAATATTTGTTGTCAGTCGTTATGTAAGTCTACTATTTTGATTTTGTTGTGTCTCCTCCATTGCTTTTAGCCATTGCTTAAAAGTCTTCTTGGAGCTCATTGTAAGCTAGCTTTTTGGAACACGATTTTTATTTTCACAATCATCCTTTCTTCTTCTGAACTACCTACTGTTGCACTAATATTTTTCTTGCCGCACCAAGTTTTCCCAGTACACCGAATTTTTTCGCCACACTTTCTTTTCGGGCCAAGTTTTCCATTGCGCTGAATTTTACCGTTACAGTTTCCTGCCGTGCCAATTTTTCCCATTGCATCGAATTTTTCCAACACACTTTATTGCCACGTCGAATTTCTCATTGCACCGAGTTTTAATAAATGCAGACCCGGAGAACAGGGCATCTTTTGAACAAGCCTAATATATGTGTTTCTATGCAAGGATTCAAGGATATAATGCACAACTAGTTGAGCAGTTCGCCCTCAAATTTATTGGGGTCGGTGCAATAATTGTGGGAATCACTTTCCAAGTGACAGAGGAAACTATGTCAGTTGCGATGGAGATCCCTCTGCGAGAATAAAAATGGTTTAAAGGTATTCCTTTAGACACTTCATGTTATATGGATCTAATCAAGCCTGAATATCAAAATTGGAAAATTGGAGTCGGCATTCCAAGCGAGTATCTCCTGGAGCCTTTTGAGAAACTTTTGAATATAATCAGGAAATACTTCACCTGTGAAGGAATATTCGACAAGGTTCATCCATACCACATCAGGTTACTGATGCATTTCACAGGGGAAAACTCCTTAAATTTACCTTTCTTCTAATGTCAAAGCCTGGTAAAAATGGCAGACAGTGTTCAGGACAAAGTTGATGAGTCAAGGAACAACTTATTCCATTTTTCATTAATTAAGATGTTAGTGGTTGAAGAGTTGAGAAATTTGAACAAGGACTGGAATTATTTTCTAATTTTGGCTAACATTCCTAGAGACCCTAAATGAGACATTCCTCTATCTTTTGATAAACTAGCACTTCATAGTTCAGAGGCGAGATGGGAAGATGCTATTGAAAGAATAAAAGGGAAAGAAATATAAGACTTGTCATTCAGTCATCCAATATCCCAGAGGACAAGAAGGTCAAGATTGATTGATAAAACTGAGGAGATCCAAGATCCCAGTAAACCACACACCAAGTCCTCTTCCAGGAGATTTCCCATACCAACAGTTCATCTAGAGTGTTGAATGTGAAAACCAGGGAATTGATGAATAGCAGGTGGAGTTAGGTGAGGAAAATGAAAATACTAAGGAAATGAAACAGCAATTAAAGCAAGCTCAACACATCATAGCCCAATTTTATCAAGAAAATAGAGAATTGAGAAAGAAGCTAACAGAAAATATTATTGAAACACCAGCATCACAGAATCAAGCAAGTCAGTTATCCCCTACCTCGCCAATAGAAAGCGAAAAGAATATAAATTATCTTAAAAAGCACCTCAAAGAAGCCCAAGATGTAATCATTGAGATTAGGGAGGAAAAGAGGATGTTAGAGGAAATAATCATGGAACATTTCAAATAGTGAAGACCACTTATTGATAATGCATGTGCAGCTCTCTCTGGAACTCAATTGAAATTGAAAATAAATGGGGCTTTGTTGAGACAGATGAAGAATTTGAAAAGACAAATCTTGCCATTCAAAAGGAAAAATAGGGCCTTACAACTTTAGGTAACTTTGAAAAAATAATCTACGAAAAAATTAGATGATCCCATTCTCCACAGCCAACTGGATTCACATGCGCAACCTCTGCATGAAGATCTGTCTCATGAAATCACTGTGCATATTTCACAACAAAAGCCAGAATCTATTGCGCGGCAGTGACAATGTTTTCCATCAATATGCATGATGTTCCATCACAACCATATGGTTGTGATTTTCCTAAATGATTTATGATTATAAACAACATTCTAGATAGTTTGTGATTGCTAGATCGACTTTCCTATTTTTGAGAATTTTTGTAAAGGTTGTTATTCTTTTTTGAAAACAACAAAATCCACAACTCTAGGAGATAGTAGTTTGATTCCTAGAAGCTTAGTGTATCTTTACTTTCTATATATAAGGACTATTTTGATGTAAAAGGGGGCACACAGGAAAAAGTATAGATATTTTGATCCTCTGTGTAATTTTTTGAAACTAAAGAAATAAAAATGCACAAGTCCTGAGTTCCTTAAGAAAAATATTCTAATGGTGATGATCTAAAGTTTGTACCTCTCCTTGTATGTATTTCTTGTGTATTCATATTCATTTTCACTTCTCTTATGTTTAAATTGGTATATTTTAAAGTCCATAATTCATATAAGTGGTGCTCTAGGCTGAACCGATTTAAATTTTGTCTATCCTCCCAGTTAAGATCAGAATTCAACCACTACAGTGCTCTGATTTTGTTGTATGTTTATTTTCTTCTTTCACCCTACATAATCAAGTTAATTATTGAAGTTCATCACTTTGTTTAGCCTTTTTTCCTCTAAGGAGTTCTACCTACCAAGCATTGTTTCTTTGTTTTCAGGGGTTGACTCCATAGCCCTAGAAACACTATCTTTTGTCAGCAAACCTGTTAAAAATCTACCTTGAAGTTTAAAATATAGCTATCAAGAAAAAAAACCTTTCTATCAGAGATCAAGTCTCAGAGAGAACCCTCTCTATATTGGAAAGGCTAGTTTCCAGTCTTAAAGTTGGTTTGTAGGTTACCTTTGTAGATTTTTTTTTTTTCAACCCAACAATTTACTCAGCGTTAACACTCTAGACCACTGAAAATTCTGATCTTCAAGGTATCTCCACAGAACTATTTTTGAGTTGTTTCTACCATAAGTTGACGAGATCATTATTTTTTATCCATATAATCTTATAAACGGGTGCTTGAGAGATAATATATAATATTCCATAAATCATGCTTTAATGTGATTTAATGAGGAAGTTCCTCAAGCCCTTCGCCTATTAATGACAATATTTACGAGACCTGCATAATGAGTTATTATCATTAAACAATACTAAATGTGCATTGGGAAAAGCATGAAGATGGTGGGGATGGACAGGAGCAGAAAAGGATTTGAGATTTTTATGAACCCGCCAACCCCTGAATGAAGAAGATCGAAAAAAATGCCTAAGTGTTGTGAGGCGATCGGACGGACTCAGCATAGGAGAAATGAGATGCTTAGAAGCTTGAGCAGTCTGGGGGTAAAAATGTAGATCACGGATCTTTTGGATGCAAAATGTATATCACGTAACATGGGGTATGAGAGTTCGACCCCGCCAACCCGGGAACTTGCAATTGCAAAAATGGTTAACTTTGGGATAATGTGGCAGTCGGGTGGACTTGATATGTGAGAATGTGGATTGGAGATGAGGATTCATGAGTCCTCCAACCTGGGAACCTATCATTCTGAAAAATGACTAAGTATAGAACTAGAAAGGGAGAATAGAAGGGAAAAAAGGAAAAGGGGAAAAAGGGTAAGTATAGAAGAGGGAAAAGAAGGGGGGAAAAGAAGTTGGGCAAATAGAAAATGGGAGGGAAATTTCATACGCGGGAATTTATCTCAACAATACCAAACAGCCACAAACTTAAATTGGTATGCCCACATGCTACATATTTTTCCACTAGCTTTCCATTTCCTTTCGTTTAGAGTAAATCGGGCTCCGGATGAGCGAGATATGGCCTCGAAAATTTCACGGGAAAGCATTGGTTGGAGCATTGATCAGGGGGGAAATGAAATTAAATATAATTTCTAGGCTAGACACCAAAATGTACAGGCTTATATAGGCATACATTATTTTATATTAAATGGGTCTCTCTCATATTTTGTAAATTTGGCCTCGGAGGCCTCCAATTAGGTCTCCTTCTCGCACATGTTTCCAGGCCAATTAGGGTCCTTGTCACTATGGAATGCTTCACCAAAAATCTGGGATGATTTTCTAAAGGTTAATTCCATGGATGAGTTCTATGTTTCATCCTAGTCATTTTGATTATTCCTAGGAAACAATCTGCCTCCATATGAGGGAGATACATAATTAAATTCACCAATGACCCTAGGGGGTGCAAATTAAATTTTTACGTTATAATTGTAAATATAAAATATTTATTATAATCATTATATATATAAACTAATAATTAAGAATTACAAAAAATAAAATATGAAATACACACACACACACACACACACACACACACACACACACACATATATATATATGAAAATAAACCTCCCCCACCCCCCATAAACCATATATCACTTATATATGAAAATAAACCTCCCCCACCCCCCATAAACCATATATCCTATTTGATGAGGTTGCAATGGATTTATGTGATGAGGTTGTTAATCACTACTTTTATTACCCTAAAACCCTAGCATGCCAGTTGGTCAGACCATCATGCCTCAAACAGTTCAGATACTTGTGACAAATCTAAGTCATCCGATGTCGGAATGAGGAAAATGAGGAATCCTTGGAAAGTAATTTGAGCCTACTACAGCATGGAATCCCTAATTTTCTGATTCATAGCATATTAACATAAAATCGTTAACCATGAACCATTGTTAACAACCTATCTTCTAAAACTAGTCATGAATTTACAAAGGCTCATTTTCACCAATCGAGGGTTGAACCCAGAGTTAAGATATATTGTTGGAAATATCTTGTACTGATATACATCTCCTCTAGGCCTGATTTTCCTTTCAAGTTAGATATCAAAATAGAAATTGACCATGAAGTGATTGTTATGGATTTTGGTTGTTTAGGAGATGTGAAAGTTGTGCCCTTCATAGACTAGTCATACAAACCCGAAATGAAGCTTATGATAGCCTGTTGGAAAGCTTATTCAGATCCCTACATGGTGAAACCACTGTTTTAACCACATCATGAGCATATTTCATTTTATTTTATGTGAAATGCCCTATTTTCATGAGACCCGCCCAGTCACAAGTAAAAGGGGCCAACATTGAATTTTTTGCAAACTGAATCCTTAGCTCATGAAATATGAACCGAGTAGCCTTGACATAGAGAATTATGATATAGTAGTTTTAATGACTCAAAAATTATCCCATGAGGGCCTTCCCTAGGGGAAAAAGAGCATGGTCCCAAGATAAGTCAGACAAGGTAAGAATGAGTCTGCTTGGGTGTCATCAAGATGATGATGAGCATAAGGGTATTGATGATTTCTATGCAGATGTACAATAGGTGATAGTAGGGTAGGGAATATCATGAATTTGAAATATGTTTATCCCTACTATCTCTTAGATTGATACTGGAGGAACTAACCCAACTGAATCTAACACCCTGTGAATGACTTGAACTGATATCAAATGACTTGAAATTGTTGTATGATACTCTTCTAGTGTCTGATAAGTCATTATGTGCTCAGATGAAACCTCTGAAAGAAAACCATTGATGCTCTTTAATGGGAAATATCCATAGTAACTATGACTCCTACCACTATCTTTGAATTGAAATAGAGCATAATGGGTTTCTAAGAGTAACCCTCAAGCCAACTTGTGAAGAAAATGAAAGTGATGAACATCACGTTGAGCCAAAAGCAGATTTTTGGGTCAACGGGAAGGATCTTTGATTCTTCCTTAGTTTTATTTCCTTTGTTTCTTTACCTCTAAAACCTATTTATTTAGTTTATCAATATTCCTAATCACTCTCTAAGAGATTATATCTTTTATATATGTTAGACATGGGCTAGATCTAGGCCTTTCCCAAATTTTTAGACGGTGGAAACTAAGTATCCCACACCAATGTGATCAGTCGCAAGTTGATTATAGTACAACACGTGACCGCATGCAAATTCTCACTAGATACATACCTTCTAGGCTTCCACCGCCCCTGTAGTTGATTTTTTTCCAAGTTTTTATGATTTTCCTTGATCATAAATGAACTTTGTCTAGTCTTGTAATCATATTAGGGTTCTAATAGCATAGATATTCTCTTTGTTTGAGACTCTTCTTTTCTATTTGAATTTAAAGTGAATTTGAGGTGTCTTGAGTGCTTTGGTTGGTTTTTCTTATCTGAGTGAGCTATATTCCTAGTGAGTGGTGATCTGGGCAATGTTCCCAATAGGTTATTTAAAACCTAGTACTGTGTCCTTGTTCCTTTTACATCCAGTTTGTGTGTGTTCAAGGGAGTTCCATTACTAGATCATATTTTAAGTTTTTTGTTTTTGATCCCAAGTAGACATTAGAGTGTGCATGAGGGGATCACTAGTCTATCGATATCACACAGCCCTTTTCTTGTTGTTTGCTAGTTTGATATGCATATTCATTTTCTTAGATTAGAAGAAAATTACATTTCAAAAACAAACAAAAAAATAAAACATTGATAGGGTAAAGGTTTTGAGTGATTTTAAAGAGATTGCATTGGTGTGTTTTGCATTCAAGGATCTTGCTTATTTCTTTGGTTTTCCTTACACAGTTGTTGCATGATAGATAGGTTGTGTTTTTAATTGTGAAATCTGAAAAGGAAAATTTTATCTTCCCTTACTTAGATAGAATTCATCAAAAGTAAAAGTTGCATCTTTTGCATATACTTTCTCTTCTTTGGATTGGAAAAGAGTCAAAAACATCATTGAAGCTTCATTCATTCCCTTGAGTAATGAACATCCATAAGAAAAAAATATTCTTAATTTAAAATCAATTAGAATTTATTTCTTTATAGAAAACCAACATAGATAGGATTTAGGGCCTCGGTGTATGATTGGAGAGTAAACTCTCGAAGGCCACCTAAACTAGACCTAGAAGTCACTAAAGAGTGCTCAAATCCATTATCACAGCATGTGTATCAGGAAGCTCCTCTAACATATGATTCAATCACAAGGTCACATTGGGGCAAGTAGAGTGATATCCCCTATCTTCTTGTCTTGGTGTTTGCTAGACTGCTTCGACTAGTACGTGTACAAGGGTTTTAGAAGCTCCACGCCTCCTTGAGAGGTAATGCTCCTTGAGACTTTGGGATTAATTTCCCTACCCATACGTGTGGTGAGATATTCAATTATTTTCTTGGTCACTGATTGTGAGGTGGTAACCTTAGTAACATTTCCTAGGTAGCCACATAGGTGCTTGTGGGTTGGGTTTTTAGAGGTCCCTTGATCCATTGGTATTTCTTATTAACATCCTAGATTTTTTAGGGGTGTGATCTTTGGTTTTGAGTCTACGTAGGCCATAGGTTTATTTTTCTCTTTGTTATAACAGACTTTATTCACCATGGAAAACCAACCACTTCCCTAGTCCTGTCAATAATGAGTACTTTTACTAGAGGCGATGGAAAAATTAACACCTCTTAAATGGAGTTCAATCCATGACATAGAACCTACTTGGTCTAATAGAGGGTCTAAGGAGAGTGAACACGTAGAAATAAAAGTGGTTGATGAAATTCCTCCACCTCATTTTAACCCTCCTTTGACTGATCCTATAGACCATGTACTCATCTAGGTTAAGGAACTCTTTAGTGAACCTTTTTCTTTGTTTAGTGATCCTCACATCATGTCAGGCCAAATTGTTTCATCTGTATCCAAGCCTTCAATCCCATCAATAAGAATTTCTGGAGGTACCTCCATGATTTCCTCCTTGCCATCCATTAGTGTCAATGGACCTACACCTTCTATGCCCATTTCATCAGTTGTCTCCATTTGGGGGATGTCGATCATAATTGTTTTTCCCTCCATGAGTATGCCTAGAATCAACACTCGCATCCCATCTATTATGATGCCCACACTAGGATTTCCATCCAGTGGGGGAGAAAACTTTTTTATCACAACTGAAAGTGGATCTTCTTTCACCTCTAGCATCCCTATAGGTATCTGAGTAATGTCGAATGTTAATTTTCCTTTTGGTTGGAATGTGTCTAGTGGGTTTAGGGTTGCTCCTAGCCAAGATGGGGGAAAAAATGTTTCTGTGGGAATCGTCATCCCATGGGGTAGAACACCAATTCCTAGAATCTCTAATCCTTCCACATTTACCTATGTTCCTGGGGACATCCCCCATAGGGGAACTTATGTTCTAGGGAGTAGTGGACCTTGCAGTCATACCGCTATTCCTGGGGGAATTCCCCCTAGGGGAAATTATGCTCAGTGAGGTTGTTATCCTTTCATCCACACTTATATTCATGGAATTTATTTATCTATGGATATTTATGGTCATGGGAGTAGTATTCCTTTAGGATCCAAGTATGCTCCTAGAGGTAATAATTTTGGGGTACGGTCTTGGAAGAAATAATGTTTCTAGGAGTCCTTTTATCCCTAGAGGCAATCCTTCTAGGGGAATGTTCAATCTTGGGAGCAGTCATGCTCCTGGGATTTCTTCCATCCCTGGAGAAATAACCCTTTTGGTAATGTGAATCTTGTTAGAAACACAAACATGGGGGGACTAAAGGTCCATCTATTCCAAAGGGTGCTTCAACATCTACCCATTATTCCTTTTCCAACATGTCACTTCCTTTATTCGTGACATTAGACTTTCCAGAATTGTCACATTTGAAAAATGACCCCATTCTCCACAACTCATTTTGGTTGGCCATACCTGCCAAGTTACCTATGGACATGCCAAAGTTTGATGTAAATTTGGGAGAAGACTCATCCACACAAATTATGACCTATCACCTATGGTGTTCATCCAACCCTTTGATGAATGACAGTAATATACTACATATTTTCCATAGATCACAGACTGGAGGTGCTGCAAAATGGTATATTGAACTTAAGGGTGCTTCCTTCACTAGTTTTAATGACTTGGATATGGATTTTTTAACACACTTATAATTTTCCATCAGGTATGAGATTGGGACAAAGCTATTGACATCCCTATGCCAGGATACCTCCACCCACATATCTGATCACATTCATGATCAAATCCAAGATTTCCAACCAACTCATGGATTGGTTTACCAAATCCCTCTTGCCACCTATCACCATGGATGTTATTATGATAGGGTCAAATTCTGAGGAGTAATCTATCTTACGTATGTAGCATCTAGACCTGATCTACTCTCATTATAACACATTATACTATATTATCCCACATGCTCCAATGTTGTCAAAATATCCTCATAGACCAAACCCAAGACCCCATGTCGATGGTGTGGTTGGTTTTGTTTCTAGTGCATCTATGGGGCAGTTAGTTGGACAGTTGGGTAAAATTCAAATTTCATCACACCCACCAACTACTATTCCCACCACTCAAACTGATCAGGCTTCTGATCAAACCTTCTAGGTGAATTCAGTGAAATCCATGCAATCGAAGGATCCTTAGCAACCTAGAGGAAAGAATAAGAATAACAGAAAAATTATAACAATGAGTGTGGAACCCCTCAAACCCAGAACACTATTGGGGGAGGCATGAAAGTGAAGAAAAAGAATAGCTTTCCTTACAAGATTTGTGGGGAAGACCATCCTTCTCACTATTGTCCCAATATGGATGAAATTCATCACCATTTTTCCCAACAAAAGGCTCCCCAACAGCTTATTGTGTTGGCATGTTTACAAGAAGAGGGTGCTTGTCATTGATGGCAAGAACAACAGCAATGATGGCATGTCTACAGGCAAGAATAGCAGCAACGATAGCATTCTTGTAGTTATTGATGGCAAGAACAACAACGATGAAGGTATGGTTACAGGAAAGAATAGTAGCGACGTTGGCACGTTTACAGTTGGGAGACAACAATGGAAAATAGGCAGGCAAGGAAGATCAGCAGCGATGATGGCATGGAAAGATCAGAAGCTAGTGAACTTAATCTCCATTTCAAAGTTTCAGATACCAGGAGTTGGAGGAGTCAAGAGTCGAGACTCTTCATCATAGGAGTCCTGAAGTTGTGAAATGTGATACACTGAAATCCTGAAATAGGCACATCAAACCATGACTTAATCTCCATTTTGGAGTTTCGGATACCAGGAGTTGGAGGAGTCAAGAGTCGAGACTCTTCATCACAGGAGTCCTGAAGTTGAGAAATGCGAAACGCTGAAATCTCAAAACAGGCACATCAACAAAGACTCCATTTCGAAGATTTGGGGATCGCGACATGGATTTTCAGAGTTTTGGGGATTGCAACATGGAGTGTCAAGATATCTCATCACAAGAATTGTCAAAATCGTGAAATGTCGAAATGCGAAACTGCGACATGGAGTTTTGGAGATCATGACTTGGAGAGTCGATATGCCTCACAATAGGAATTCACGACATGCGAAATCGTGAAATGTCGAAATGTGAAATTGTGACATGTAGTTTTGGAGATTGCGACTTGGAGAGTCGAGATGCTTCGCAACAGGAATTTGCGACATGCAAAATTGCGAAATTGCGACATGGAGTTTCGAAGATCGCGACTTG
The DNA here is from genome assembly GCA_009831015.1 of Picea engelmannii. Taxonomy (NCBI): domain Eukaryota; kingdom Viridiplantae; phylum Streptophyta; class Pinopsida; order Pinales; family Pinaceae; genus Picea; species Picea engelmannii. Next base: position 93,555 of record ML805426.1, read on the forward strand.
GAGAGTCAAGATGCCTCGCAACAGGAATTCACGACATGCAAAATCGTGAAATGATGAAATGTGAAAAACACCTTTTGGTGTAGGTTTTGGATACCTGGAGTTGGAGTGTCGAAACACTTCACCACAGGAATGTCAAAATGCCGAAATGTCAAAATGTGAAATGGAAAAATCAACGCGAGACCCTGTGCTTGTAATCCAACGATGTTGGATACTTGGAAATTTGATCGAAGGGCTACTGTTGCTCTTCACGATTAATTGTTCAGTTATGATTCAGTTAGCATAACTGAATCATGGTTCTTGGACGGTTGGCATTTCAGTTGCTGAAGCATTGTTCTAGGGATTTGAAGGGTAGCTGAAGTGGTAGGTATAAAAGAAACACGCAGTGACTGTGCATGGTTGGTTGTTCTGAATGAAAGATGAGTTGAACTGTAAAGAAGGGAAATTTACAGTATGCACAGTGTGATAGAAATAGTATGCGTAGAGTGAAATAAAACTCAGAGATGAGTAACAGATGAGGAAGAGATAGAAGCGAGATGCAGTTTTCTTTTTGAGGCTTGAGCAAGCGAAGCAGAGAAAAAGTGGAGTGGCAGTGAACAACCTGATGAGCAGAACCATGGCACAGTGAAGAGCATGCAGAGGAACTGTGCATGGAGGATGAAGAAGGTGCACAGACAGTATAAATATGCAGAATAGAGAAGAGATGGAGGTGGTTGTTGAGAGTTATTCAGGTGTGTAGAAGGAGGCAGAGTGCAGCAACTGAAATGCACAAAAGAGGAATGGTGCATAGAAGGGACATGGCACGCAGAGCATAAAGCGTAGCAGAAGCAAAGAACAGAGATGTATAGCTGAGACAGTAAAAGAAGGTTGAGGTGCACTTTTAGAGAAAAGAAGAAGATCAGAAAGCGCAAGAAGATGCAGGCAAAGAGACACTGATACAGGAGAGCAAAGAAGCATAGCAGAACAGTGATAAGTCTGGTAATCCAATGACAACTATTGAATCACTATAATAAGTTTCAGTAGAAAATATTTATATTTCAAGGTGCTAGGGAGGAATGTTGTCCTCAGAGGTTCAAGTGGGTTCTTGAACACAGGGAGTTGTAGCTTCCATCTAGTTGTAGCCAGAAAAACCAGGCTAGCGAGGTGGTGCAAGGGAGAATTGTTGTTCTTTGTTATACAAGTTGGTGCATGTGTGACTGGAAGTTGGTTCTTCCATCCAGTTGGTGCTGGAACACTTAGGGAGTTGGTGCTTCCTTCTAGTGGGTTCTAGAGAAACTAGGGAGTTGGTGCTTTCTTCTAGTGGGTGCTAGAGAAACTAGGGAGTTGGTGCTTCCTTCTAGTGGGTGCTAGAGAAACCAGGGAGTTGGTGCTTCCTTCTAGTAGGTGCTAGAGAAAAAAGAGAGTTGGTGCTCTCAGCAAGTTGCAGCTTGCAAAATAGAGGTTTTAGCCTCACAATGAGTTGGAGCTCATATGTATGATAATATACAGAATGCAAAGATTACTTATCGTACCAAGAAGAAGAGGTTTTTACCCTTTATGGGTTTCCTCAGGAAATATCTGTCTCTGTATATTTCATATGTGTGACTGATGTCGAATGTCCTATTGC